>PVHX01010601.1:0-69139 GCA_004024805.1 Geosciurus inauris | reverse complement strand
TGGCTTTTAAGATTCTCTCCTTGTTCTGAATGTTAGGCATTTTCATTATGATGTGCCTTGGTGTAGGTCTGTTGTGATTTTGTACATTTGGTGTCCTGTAAGCCTCTTGAATTTCATTATCCATCTTATTCTTTATATTTGGAAAGTTTTCTGATATTATTTCATTGAATAGATTGCTCATTCCTTTGATTTATAGTTCTATGCCTTCTTCTATCCCAATAATTCTCAAGTTTGGTCTTTTGATGTTATCCCATAGTTCTTGGATATTGTGTTCATGGTTTCTTACCGTCTTCACTGTGCGGTCAACTCTATCCTCAAGGTTAAATATTTTGTCTTCAGTATCTGAGGTTTTGTCTTCCAAGTGGTCTAATCTGTTGGTGATGCTTTCTATTGAGTTTTTAATTTGGTTTATTGTTTATTTCATTTCAAGGATTTCTGTTTGGTTCCTTTTCTGATTCTCTATCTCCTTATTTAAGTGATCTTTTACTTCCTGTATTTGCCTATGTATCTCTTTATCAAAATGGTGTTTTGCTGACTGGGCTTGCTCTCTTATATCATTCTTTAAGTCACAGAGCATTTTAATTATGTACATCCTGAATTCCTGTTCTGTCATTTCTTCTGCTGTACTGACCATGGATTCTAATAGTGTGATATCTTGGTTTTTTTGAGTCACTTTCTTCCCTTGTTTTTTCATGTTGATTGCGTGTCTTTCCTTCTAGCTCTGCTGATCAAAGTTACTACAGTTTTTATTCCTATATGGGTATAGTTTCCCTGCAGGGTTTCAATACCTCTCTTTTAAGGGGGAGATCAATATTGATTCATCTCAATATAAGCAGTATATAGTTTCAAACCAAGTAGTTCCTAATAACTCCCAAATACATTTATAGTTTAGTCATGATATACAACAATTATAGGTTTCTTTACAATCTATTATGTAAACAGTAAGTTTACACAAAGGTCTATTGTTTTTGTTGGTGTGCTAGGGAAACTTGAGGGTGGGGTGTAGGATAGAATGTTGGGGTAGTAGGAAGTGAGGATATGGTTATTAGATCTTAGAAAGCATGAAAAAGGAATCCAAGAGAAATTTTCTATTACTAGAAAGAGCGACCAAGAGTTGGGGAAGACTAGTAAGGAGGAAGAAAAGAGAGTACAGTGAGAAGAGATGATAGCAAGAAAAATTAAACATATGCAAGTGGGAGTTACAAAACTATATAATACCATTCTAGTATATAGTTCAGAAATCCCAATCTATCATATCCCACTGTATAACAAATACTTGGTTTCACAACTGTTGGGGATTAGAGGGTAGGAAAAGAGCAAGAGAGAAAAGAGGGAAGGAAAAAAGAAAGAAAGGAAAGAAGAAAAGAGCAGAGAAATAAAACAAAAAGATTAAACAATAGAAATATTAGGAGAAAAAGATAAAGGATAAAATAAAAATAAGAATAAAAAAGTTTTTAAAAAATCTCAATGTAAATAAACAGGTATGGTTCCTTTCACCTCCAGTAGGTGGCGTTGTCTGTTGCTTACTGAACTTTGCCAGCTGGTGTCCTGGGTGTGGATTTCACAGCAGGGTGTAGCTCTGGGCCGGGCCACTGATGGAAATGCCAAATCACGGTGTGCTGTGTTGAGTTCAGTTTGTTCCCAGGTGCTGTCCCACACCTCCTCATGTAGAAGCAGGCCCTGTCCAGAGCGAGCCCTGGTCTGGGGCTCCAAGCCACCCACCACAGAGCCGCTGCCAGCAGAGCTCCCCTGCCGATTGTTGCTGAAGTCACGCTGCTTGTGGCAATCGCTGCTGCCTGGTGGCCCTGCATACATGCGCAAGTGAAATTTTTGTGGGTGTAGTTGTAGGATGATGTCCAGAACCTGGATGGAAGATGGAATTTCCACAACTTCAATCTCTGGTTCTGGAGAGAATGACAGTGGCGTTCGCCTAGGTCGCCATCTTGGAACTGCCTTATACTGTAATAATCTTAAAAGTCTGGAAGACACTGACAAATTTCTATTCACAGACACATATGACCTCTGAAAATTGAAGCAGCAAGACATAGAAAACCAAAACAGACCAAGATCAAGTAATGAAATTGCAACAGTAAAAATCTTCCAACAAAGAAAAGCCCAGAAAAATATGGATTTTTATCTGAGTTGTACTAGACCTTTAAAGAACTAACACAAGGCTTCCTTAAATTATTTCATGAAATTGAAAGTGAGGGAATAATCCCAAACACATTCTATGAAATCAGTATAACTCTGATAGAAAAACAAGAATAAGGCATAATAAGGAAACAAAAATACAGACTAATGTTCTCAATCAACATAGATGCAAAAATTATTAATAAAATATTAGCAAACTGTATTCAAAAACACATCAAAAATATAATACACCTTAATCAAGCAGGTTTCATCCCAGAGATATAAGATTGGTTCAACATAGGCAAATCAATAAATGCAATTCACCACATACATAGAATTAAGGACAAGAATCCTATGAACATCTAAATAGATGCATAAAATGCCTTTGAAAAAATTCAGCATTCATTCATGTTAAAATGCTGGATAGATAAAACTTACCTAGACATTATAAAGACTATATATGACAAATCCACAGACAACATTATACTAAATAGAGAAAATCAGAAAAGCATTTCCTCAGTAACAAGGCAAGGATATCCACTCTCACTTCTATCCAATATAGTTCTCAAAGCACTAGCCAGAACAATTAGGCAAGAAAAGGAAATTAACGGAATACAAAGAGGGAAAGAAGAGGTCAAACTGTCTCTGTTTGCAGATGACACGATCCTATATCTAGAAGATCTAAAATTTTCTACAGAAGATTTGTAGAGCAGATAAATAAATTCATCAAAGGAGCAGGACACAAGATCAACAATCATAAATTAGTAGGTTCCCTATCCTTCAGCAGTGATTCTACAGAAAAAGAAACCAGGAAAATAATTCCATTCTTAATAACTTTTTAAAAAATGGAATTAATCTAACCAAGAAGGTAAAAGACTTCTGCAATAAAACCTATAGAACATGGAAGAAAGAAATTGAAAAAAAAATGTTAGAAGATGGGAAGATCTCTCATATTCTTGGATAGGAAGAATTAATTTTGTTCAAAATTGTCATTCTACAACCACTCTACAGATTCAATACAATTTTTATCTAAATTCTAATGACATTCTTTGCAGAACAAGGAAAAAAAACTGTTCTTAAATTTATTTGGAAGAATAAGAGACCCAGAATA
Organism: Geosciurus inauris; assembly: GCA_004024805.1. NCBI lineage: Eukaryota > Metazoa > Chordata > Mammalia > Rodentia > Sciuridae > Geosciurus > Geosciurus inauris. The sequence goes on along the minus strand of PVHX01010601.1, from coordinate 65,898 downwards.
GCCAAAGCAATCCTTCCTGATCAAGAAGAATTACTTAGGAGTCCATCACAATATCTGATCTCAAATAATAGTATTCTGTACTATTTCTTTAGCTTTCTCTCTAGAGAAAAAAAAAACAGTATGGTACTGGCATCAAAATAGAAATGAATATTAATGGAAAAGAATAGAAGATATAGCGAAAAGTCCACATATTTACAGCTATCTTATATTCTATAAAGATGCAAAAAATTTATCTGTTTGGAGAAAAGACAGCTTTTAACAAATGGTGCTGTGAAAACGGGATATCCATATGTAGAAGAATGACATTAGATCTCTATCTCGCATCCTCCACAAAATTTAAATCAACAGGGTTCAAAGACTTAGGAATTAATCCAGAAATGTTGCAACGGCTACAAGAAAACAGGGCCAACAATCCATCACACTAGTATAGCCACTGACTTCCTGAAAAAGTCTCTAATGCTCAAGAAATAAAACCAATAATCAATAAGGTAGATAATATCAAATGATCTTTGCCAGCTTTTCCTCTCTCAGGGGATTAATGTTCACAATATTTAAACAATTCAGAAAATGTAACACCAAAAAAAAAAATCAAATGACCAAATTGATTAATGGACAAAATAGCTAAACTGACATTTCTCAATAGAAGATAAACAAAAGGACAGAACTATATGAAAAATGTTGAACATCTTTAGCAATTGGGGAAATGCAAATCAAAACTACACTAAGATTTTATCTCATTCCAGTCACAGTGATAATTATCAAGAATAAAAATAATAATAAATGCTGATTAAGTTGTAGGGAAAAGAGTACACTAATACATTGTTGGTGGGACCCAAAATTAGTACAATCACTCTGGAAAATATGATGGAGGTTCCTCAAAACCCTAGGATTGGAACCAACATAAAACCCAGTTATCCACTACTTGGGTATTTATCTGAAAGAAATAAAATCAGCATACTATAGTGATACAGCCACTTCAGTGCTTATAGCAGCATAATTCAATAGCCAAATTATGAAACCAGCCCAGATGCACATCAATACATGAAGGATTAAGAAAACATTGTGTTTTAATCAGCTATAATGAAGAATAAAATGATAACATTTGCCTTCAACTGCATGGAAATGAAAAATATCATGCTAAGTGAAATAAGCCAGATTAAAAAAAATCAAGAGTCAAATGTTTTCTCTTATATGTGGAAGCCAGAGCAAGATAAGGGAAAGAAAGTGATGGATCAGATATCATAAAGATATAGAGAAGCTCAGTGGAGTAGAAGGAGATTGAGGGGGGAGGAAAAGGGTTAGAATAGGGAAGAAAATGTGGAATTAATTCAACAAAATTACATTTGTGCATACATAAATATATCACAGAGTATATCACCTTTATGTGTCTGTAAAAAGTACCAATCAAGGATGGATAAATGGATGAACAAAGGGAGAATTAATCAAGTGGAGGAGTGGATACAAAGGGAAAGGAGAGAAACAAGGTCTAAACTGGAGTGAGATTACATACGTGTAGAAGTTTGTCAGAATGAACCCAGCTAAAATGTACAATTATAATGTTCTAATAATAAATAAAGAATAGTAAAATAAATAAAATTTAAAAAAGGTAAAAAGGGCTTACGTAATGAACTATAGAAATGATCCCTGAAAATAGTCTTGATCGGCAGGAATGAGGAAAGGAGGTAAAGTAAAGGTTTTGATGAATGAGATTGATCCAATTATGCTTTGTCAATATATAAATATATAATAATAAATTCTATTATGCATAATTATAATAAACTAATTTTAAAAGGCTAAGGAAAATATAAATGAGTGTGACTGAAAAACTGCACAGCATGGGGAAACATTAAGAAAATGAAAAGGCAATCTGTGAAATGGTACAAAATATTTGGAATCCATATATCTGATCAGGTATATGATAAAAAGTTAATGTACAAAACATAAAAAAAAACCTCGAACAGCTTGATAGCATTAAGAAATAATTAAAATTAAAAGTGGGCAAGGTCCTAAACAGGACCTTTTTTTTGTATGTGGTGATATAGGCAATTGTTAATGCTTCATGAGTTCACTTGCAGAGGATATAAGCACTGTAATTCTTTTAGTCTTTCCCTCATAAAACTAAAATAACTACTAATGTTCTGGACATAGATGGGAACTACCTAGAAAATATTTAGAATCTTTCTCAGAAAAGTCAGTTCTCATATGAATCAATAAAAGAGTTCAGTTTTTTTTTTATCATTGTTAATGCTGCTGTTTTATTGTGAATATGATAGACAACCTTATTTGTAAAAAAAAACTATGAGATGTGAATTTAAAAATAGATTATCGTGTCTCAAAGACAAACAAAATTGGGATTCACTCATTATAGGGTAAAGTTTTGAATGGATGTTGTAAAAGTGAACAATAAATTATTGCATATCTGCTCCATACACAAAATGAAAAATATTTGCTACATATCATATAAACATATATTTAAAAATAATCATGACCTATTTCAGTCAATGATTAGAATTTAGTTTTCTAAATCTTTATTACTAAAAGAACAAGAACAAGTATAAACTTAGAAGAAGTACAGATGAACAAAACTAAATTCTCTGGTATAAGTCTAATTTATAATAAAACAAAGTTTGAAAAATCTATTGTCAATTTTAATACTAATAAAAGCAAATTAGTTAATAATAAAAATTACATTTAAAAAAGGCTGTAAAATTAAACACCCACATTTATGTGCACTAGTGAATATGTTTGTTTAAAAATTATGCTTGGTTTTCAACATCAGATTTAATAGAAAGGTACATGCTGATCACGTTACTCATAATAAAAGGTCTTTCTGGATATGAATACATAAAACATTCCTGCATTATTTTACTTCTCTTAATATGCATTTTACTGTTCCTAACTCTGAAAAATATAACTATTTCTAACATTTCTTGATCTTTCAATTCAACGAAGTTTTGAAACTGGGAAAATGTATTGCATATAATTTCTCTAGTAATATGTTGTTTACTTTCATGCCTTGCGTGGGTCTGCTGAGGACCTGGGGGTCCCGTGGGACGAAGGTGTTGAGGAGTCCTTAGGAAGAACAGAATGGGGTCCCGCAGGAAGAGGGTTGGGGTGGTCGGACTCAGGGGTCTGATAAGACCGCTGTGTGGGAGTGAGATGCAGAACCGGTTTATTCCTGGAAGTCTAATAGCTTATGAACAGTCCTCAGATGAATCATGGCCCCGAGGTGACAACCAATGGGGTACCACTCTGTGTCAGGTGGGCAGTCCATCAACATAGAATGGGGAAAGAGGGAGAGGAGGGGTTGAAGGTATGGGGAGTGCTCCTACAGTAATACAACCAAATATACTCTAATCAAAAGGATAAATTTAGAGGAAAGTTTACCTGTTACTTGTCACCTTTTATTTTATACTAATCTTGTGATTTAGGACTACTAAAATATTAGTATAATGCCAACATAGCAAACCAATACTAAATAATGTTTCTAATTAGCAATGAAATGTACTATTTGCCAATAAAAAAAAAAAGATAGGTTAAGCAACACAAGACAATTTATATACTGGGAAATATTAATTACCAATCTTTTAATTATTAACTTTATTGCATGTTCAGAAATCCAGTGTTTTGTTCACTAAAAGTTGCTTTCCATATGCAACATTTTCTTGAAATATTTATAAGCTAAATGAATTAAACAAAAATTAAAATGCCTCATCATCTTAGGGTTCTCAATTTTTGGTGACCATTGAAAATAAACAAATAAAGGTATTATGTATATGGGCACACCCATAGAATTGCAAACATTCAGCCTCAATGTTTTTTATTTCTCATGTAATTATTCTAAGCTATGACTTCTTTGCATGAAGATTTGGACTTTCCCAAGTTTAATATCTGTTGAGAAAAATTCTTAATTACCATTTAATTTTTAAAAGTAATAGATCTTAATAGTAATAGATCTTAATTTTATGACCTCCATTAGGTTTGCATATTAATTTTTATGTAAATGAGGTTTGTGTTTTAAAAGTCACTTTTAAAAACAAATTAATGAATAAAAAGTTGAGTTATCACTGTTATTAAAGCAATCAGTCTAATAATCAGAATGAGATAATGAATATTTGTATTATTTTCATTTACAAAGACTATAAAATTAACTTTTGATTCTATATGTTTTGGATATTAGTGTTTATCATGTTTTAATTTATTAGGGAAAAAATGTAAAGATTTTATTTCAAACAAGGTATGCAAGTATCTAACATAATAGTCAAATACTATTATATGTTTTTTATATATATGTATATATGTCACTATTACAAAGTTTTAAAAAATTATTCTATGATAGATCTTTTGAGTCACTAAAAATAATTTATGACATATAAGTAAAGTTCCTTTGTAATTATTCACTATTTCTAAACTAGTAAAATTTGATTTCAAGTATGCTTAATAATTTTCCACTATGTAGTCTCTTTAGTGTGCTTTTAATGGCCTTTCCTACCAATAAGGTTAAACTTTGCAACGTAATTTCAGCAACTATGATACCAGAGTATATTTAAATCTGATCATATGCAAATATTGTAGAGAAATTACTGGTTATTGAAAACAGTAATTACTTCCCAAATATTAGGAGCTTTAATTTTTTATTTTAATTAATAATTTGTGTTAACATGGAAGAAAATAATTTTAAAAAAGGGGAATACATCTGACTTAATATTGTATAATTCTCTGTAGACTCTTAGTTTTTGCCATGATGACAAATAAAACTGCTACAAATTGTCAGCCAAATTTGGGCTTAGCAGTCCCATTTTTTAAAATATATATTAATTAAGTCAGTATGTTTTATAATTTAATTCTGTGGGTTTATCTTATCACTTCTTTTTTTAAAAATTTTTTATTTGTTCTAATTTGTTATATATGACAATAGAAAGCATTTATGCACTTTCATATATCATACATAAGTTAAGTATAATTTCTCATTTTTCTGATTGTACATGTTGTAGAAGCACATCAGTCATGCAGTCCTATATGTACATAAGGTAATTATGTCTGTTTCATTCTACTATCCTTCTTAACCCCATATCCCCTCCCCTCAGTTCATTCCCATCTACCTAATCTAAAGTAACTTTATTCTTCCCTAGCACCCCCCCATCAATATTATGAGTTAGCATCTGCATATAAGAGAAAACATTTGGCCTTTGGCTTTTTGAGATTGACTTATTTCTTTTAGCATGACGTTCTCCCACTCTATTCATTTATGGACAAATGCCATAATTTCATTCTTCTTTAAAGCTGAATAATATTCCATCATACACACACACACACACACACACAATTTTATTTATCCATTCATCTGTTGAAGGACACCTAGGTTGGTCCATAGTTTAGCTATTGTGAGTTGAGCTGCTCTAAACATTGATGTGGCTGTGTCACTGTAATATGCTGATTTTAAGTCCTTTGTGTATAGACCTAGGTGTGGGATAGCTGAGTCAAATGGTGGTTCCAGTCCAATGTTTTTGAGGGATCTCCACACTGCTTTCCATAATAGTTCACCAATTTGCATACCTACCAGCAGTGTATGAATATATTTTTCCCCACATCCTCACCAACATTTCTTGTTGCTTGTATTCTTCATAACTGCCATTCTGACTGGAGTGAGATGAAATCTGAGAGTAGTTTGATTTGCCTTTCTCTTATTGCTAGAGATGTTGAATATTTTTTCATATATTTGTTGATAGAGTGTATTTCTTCTTTTGTGAAGTGTCTGTTCAGTTCCTTACCCCATTTATTGAGTGGATGATTTGGTTTGGGGGTGTTGAGTTTTTTGAATTCTTTATATATTCTAGAGATTAATGCTTTATCTGACGTGCATGTGGTAAAGGTTTTCTCCCAATGTGTAGGTTCTGTCTTCACATTATTATTTCTTTTGCTGAAAAGAAGATTTTTAGCTTGAATTCATTCCATTTATTGATTCTTGATTTTTACTTCTTTCCCTTTAAGGGTCTTGTTAAGGAAGTCAGATCCTAGGCCCTCATGGTGAAGATTTGGGATTATGTTTTTCTTTTATTAGACACAGAGTCTCTGCTCTAGTGCCTAAATCTTTGGTCCACTTTGAGTTGAGTGTTGTACAGGGTGAGAGAGGTTTATTATAACTTTCTTTCCATTTTGAATTGCATAAAAGATAATTTTAATATATTCACAGGTTTTGCAATTGTCAATACAAGGTAAACCTAGAAAATTGACATAATTCAAAAAGAAACCTCATGCTATTATGCAGCATTTCCAATTAGCCTTTTCCTCATTCTCTGAGAAATTACTCATCTGCTTTTGTTTCTCTATGAATTTGCTTGTTCCAGCCATTTCATATAAGATGGCATATCATATATAGCTATTTGTCTCTGGTCTCTTTCATTTAGCTTAACATTTAGAATTTTGCTATATTGTAGTATATATTCATTCACTTTTGTGGCTGGTAATATCCTGGTTTTTTTTTTTTGGTTATGTCTTCATTGTTTATGAAATATGTTTTTATTTTCCACTTTTTGTCTGATAACTTTGCTATTAATGTTTGTTTACAAACATTTTTATGAACATGTATTTTCAGTTACCTTGGTTATGCATTAATCTGAAGAATTGTTTGCTCTATTGTAATTCTTACTTTGGCTATTTGAGTGGCTATTTTTAAAAGAAGCTATGACACATTCAGTGGATCAGGATTCTTCTACTCAATCCATATTTGGGGGGGTGGGTTACTGGGGATTGAACTCAGGGGCACTCAACCACTGAGCCACATCCCCAGCCCTGTTTTGTATTTTATTTAGAGATAGAGTCTCATTGAATTGCTTCGTGCCTTACTTTTGCTGAGGCTGGCTTTGAACTCTTGATTCTCCTGCCTTAGTCTCCCAAACTGCTGGGATTACACATGTAAGCCACCACACTAGGCTCAATCATATTTTTTCAGCCATTTCTAGTGTCCATCATTGTGATTACAGCCATCCTAGTATTTATAAAAGTTATTTCGTTGTGGTTTTGTTTTTTATTACCATTTTCCTTTTCCTGGATGGACTTTATTGACTTTTATTGAAGCATGACTCTGCCAACAATGAATTCCTTCAGTTTTTGTTGATCTAAAAAACTCTATTTCCTCATTGCTTTTGAAGAATATTTTCACTAGTTATTGAATTCTATGCTGGTGTAGGGGGTGTTATTCATTTTTATTTTAACTTTTAATTTTAATCCTTTTTTATGAGTACTATTGAGATGTCTCATGTAATGCATATCCTATCCTCTACAACTACAATTTTCCCCCCTTCTACCGTTTTAAAGACTTTATCTTTTTCTGTGGCTTGAATGTGATATTTCTAAGTTTATATGTTTTTCTTTTTCTTTTCTTTTTTTTTGGTACCAGGGATTGAACTCGGGGGCACTCAAACACTGAGCCACATCCCCAGCCCTATTTTGTGTTTTATGTAGAGACAGGGTCTCACTGAGTTGCTTAGCAGCCTCGCCATTGCTGAGGCTGGCTTTGAATTCGCGATTCTCCTGTCTCAGCCTCCCAAAATGCTGGGATTACAAGAGTGACCCACCATGCCTGGCTTATAACTTTTTCTTTTAATATATTTATCTTTGTTCATGATATCTGAGCTTTCTATTATTGGTTACCTGTGTCTATCACAACTTTGTAAACCTTTTAGCCTTTATCACTCCAAAATTTCTTGTATTCTAGTTTCTCTTTTCCTTCCTTCTGGTAATTCAATTACATGTTACACCTTTTGAAATGATCCCATAGTTCTTGAATATTCTGTTTTCATTTTTAATTCTTTTCCTTTGTTGGGAAATTGTTATTGACATATACCCAGTTTCCTTGACTCTCTCTTCAGCAATAGCCAGTCTCCTGATGAGCCTTTGATAGGCATTCTGGTTGCTCCTATGATTTATTTACAAGCATGTGCTTTTGATTCATCCTTTCTTCATCCTCATTTCCATGTCTTTGCTTATATTACCTTATATGACATTTTACCTTTTGTCTGTTTTTTTCTCTTAGAGTCATTACATTTCATAATTATTTTAATTTTCCTACATAATAATTACAAAAGTTGTACCATATCTGGTTTTTTTGCTTGCTTTTTTTTCTTCAGATTATGTCCTTACTTGCCTTTTAGCAATCTTGTAATTTTTTTGTTTAAAGTTGTACACACTGTATCAGTTAATAAATACTGAGTTAAATAGTCACTGAGAGAGAATTTGTCTTAAACTCAGTAGGAACTGGGTTATAATAAATACTCATTGAAGTTGTAGGTATCAGAGGCCTCTGTTTTCTCTAGAATCCTGGTTTCTATCTTTTCTGTTGACTTTTTGTTTCCCCAAAATGTTCAGTTTGATAATGTTTGCACCCAGAAGTTTTGTAATTGTGATTAACTGTGATTATAATGCAACTCTGTTGTTTTGTTGGTAAGAAATAGAGAAAAGTGAAGCATTGGTCTTTTATGTTATTATTACATGTCAGTCTTTTAGTGAGACTGTCTCTGGAATGTGACCTCCACAAACATTTCTAAACAATCTCCTCCCCTTTGGTGAAATGGATGTCTAGAGAATGCTGGAGTTGCAGAATTCTTCTACCCTCAAACTGGATAAAACTATGGTCATTCTCTCCTGGGGACAGCATGTTGCATTCTGGTTTTATGTAAAACCTCTGGGTGCATTTGAACAGGATTATATATCTCCTCCTTCTGAAGGCTTTTACTTGGTTCTTCACTGTGGAGTTTCTGAAGGTAAAACTGACAAAACTGTGAGAATAATGATAACCAACCATTTTACTGTGTCAGAGCTGAAACTGGGAGTCATATTCAAATTTTAATGAGTTTCTTATATAATTCCATGACATTTATCAAATGGATTCATATAACCAAAAGTTAACCAACTGTCCCATTGACAAAAGAGGATTTCATTTGATTAAAATATTAAAGAAAAAGTGTCATTTAATAGTCAACTTGCATGAAATATGTATTTAATGACTTTCTTAGTAAAGGGCCAATACCATGTATCACCTTGAAAATCTTTAGACTATTTTGCTCTGGTGTTACCTTGGGAACAACACTACTTCATAATGATATATTTCATTAATCCATCTACCAATTGAAACAACTGAATTATAAATATTGAGTATTTATATTTTAGTTCAAAAGATAACAAAAGCCTAATGGAACAAGGATAAAAACTTGTGGTAATACACAAAAAAAAGTTATTGTAATTTGCTTTTTTAGTTTTTCTTATTTTGGTAATGCCAATAAAATTTTCTTGTGTTTGTGGTGAACCACTGTACACATATGAATCTTATCTGTGATAATGTTATCATCTAGCCAGGAACTTAAACAAATATCTAGACGTTTTTCATATTGAATGTTATGTGTGAGTACTGACCATTTATCAGTCACTACTATTACCACTCAAAATTAAGAAATTAACATTATTTAGATTTTCCACTAATATTTCTATTTATATCTTTACATTTGTAAGTTTCCTATAAATTCAAAGAGAGTAGGCACATTTAGGAACATGATTGAATCTGACTGGAAAATAAATATCTAGCTACTCTTGCCATTATCTGATAGATGTTTGGAAATTATCATTTCTTATTTTTTGATTTTTTTGTTTCATTAACATTAGATATGTTCAGATACATATAGAAAACATTTTCTTTTAAAGAAATTTTTTTTATTCTGATCTCTCATTCTACCTGTGGAAGAGGCAATCTGACAACAAATGTGTTATAAAGAAGAAAGTAAGGATATGAGCTAGACACATATTAACCAAATATCAATTCCTCAGTTAGTCTATATAATGAAGTAATTTTGTATAGCACTAAGGAAAAATAATTTCATACAATTGTTTTACTATGGAAGTATTTTTTGGGGTGAAGGGGTATTGGGATTGACCCAATTTTGCACTTTTTATTTAGAGACAGTGTCTCGCTGATTTGCTTAGCACCTTGTTATTGCTGAGGCTGCCTTTGAACTCTTGATTCTCCTGCTTCAGCCTCCAGAGCCACTGGGATTACATGCATGTGCCACCTTGCCTGGCTGGAAGTCTTTTTTAAAAAACTCATTTATTAAGAAATTTTAGACAATACTTTTACACAAAGATTCCCTTTGCAGCAACTTGTAATTTATTTTTCGTGCTGGTATCCCAATTCTGCAACATGGTGTGTAGGTCAAAGGCCTCTCTTGACTAAGTTCATTTTGTAATGCTGTGGTAATCTACAGAGAGTCTAATTTCTATTTCGAGCTGAAAAGAAATAGCTTTTATGGAAAAAAAATTAAATATACAATAATGCTAAGTAACTTTTTATTCCATTTTCATTATGTTTTGTTAAAAAAACTTGGAAGTAGTTTGTTAACTATTATTTAATGTGCAGGATTAGAAAAGTTAATACAGAAGTATTAACATTTTAAGTCCTTAAAATTATAACAATATTTTTAATTAAAATATAAGTAAAATATTTTACTTAAAATTCATACACACTAATTATTTTTTTCATTTTGAACTGTTTTATGACTGGCCTTTAGGATTTCTTTCCAAAGTGTATTTTTTTTTTTGCACACACCTTGCAATTCACACTATTACTTTAATAATTTCAGTAACAGGTACAATTGGCATCAACATGTTTAGAATCTCAATATTCTGATTGAAGGTTAATTAATCCCTGATAGAGAGTATAAATGGGCAGTTCTGTAAGCAGATGTGGTGTGGCTGAAGTAGGTGGGTCTTTGGGGTGTGCCTTTGTGTTATATATTTTTTCCTTGGTCAGAGAAATCTCTCTCTTTCTCTGCTTCCTGTTCATCATGTTCTGAACTGTTTTCCTCCACTACCCATTTCTTCCATGGTGTTCTGCTTCAGATGGGCCCACAGCAATGGAGTTGGCAATCTATAGACTTGAGACCTCTAAAACTGTGAGCCCCCAAATGAACTTTTCCTCCTTTAATTGTTCCTATCAGATCTTTTGGTCACAGCAGCAAAGAAACTGGCTAAAACACTTATATTTTCATTTCTAGTCTAAGATATTTCAAAAGATATTTTACTTGAATAAATACCACAGAGCTAGAGATATAGATAATCAGTAACACATTTGCCTAGCACATGCAAGGCCCTGTGTTTAATCCCCAGGACTGCCAAAAGTAAAAATAACAAGTAAAAATTAAAAAAAAAAAAAAGAAAAGAAAAAGAAACAACATAATAAATATAGTTTGATTAAATAAAAATTTTCCTCCCTGGGTAACGATTTCTATATAGCCACTTTAAAGGAAAAAAAAATTAAATGAGATTCTTCGTAAGATCATTTTGAATTAGCTTGATAACTGATTACTCACATGATAGTGTACATTTATATGAAACCAGTTTCATTATTTATTTTTTATTGCTTTTAACTGAATTTCTATAAGGAGTTAAAATGATCCCTTCTTATCTGGGCTTTGTAGATGCTTCATAATAATTTAGCACCTATACCCACATGAGAAAATTAAATACACATCCCAAAGACCTTTTGTAATGAAATGAGTTTTAAGTGTGGTAAATTTAAATACATGTATTTATGCATAATTGATTAGTGTATATTAAAAATTAAAGATTAACACACTTCATACAACATTCAAGATAGTATTTTGATACATTTTATGCAACGGTAAGGGGATAATTAAATAATGATACTTCTCTTCTTCAAAAAATTATTATAGTTCTGCATTTTCTATTTAATCCAGGCAGATTAATCTGGAATTATTTGTAAATTAATTCTCACAGAAGAGACTGCAAATCAGATTTTCTTTGGTAATAGAATAAAGTATATTTGTTGCAACTGAGTTCTTTCTAAGTTTACTTTTACAGTTTCTGCCATTTTCAGAATTCACAATACGGAAGGTCAAAGCTAGAACAAGAGTACACCCTGAAACCTTTAAAGCACATGTGTTCGTGCAGGATTTTTGTGTTTATGGCCCATTCTCAAGAGCAGAAATAGAATTTGTCAAAGATACATTGCTTTACAAATATGAAAAAATTTGACATACCCAAAATCTTATGACTTCTTCTTTCTCAGCATTATTATTTATACTTAATACTTTTGTTCCTCAGAATTTTAATTTTTTTTTTTTGGTACTTGTTTGAATTAGGTAGTTTGTGACTGCTTTTTCACCAAACAACATCCATAGGCCTCTCTCTCTCTCTCTCTCTATATATATATATATATATATATATATATTTTTTTTTTTAATGTTTTTATTGAGGCAGGGTCTCACTAGATTGCTAAGGCTGGCCTCAAATTTGTGATCCTTCAATAGTCTGCCAAATCTCTGGAATTATAGACTTGTGCTACCAAGCCCAGCTTGTTCATCACACTTTTAAGATACAAAATCTGTATTAATTGACCAGCATGGGGTCCTTAAAATTACTTGGGCTTAGCACATCGCATAGTACTAGGATAAAATGATCTTTTAATATGTTATTAATTCTGTGCAATTTATGCTGTATAATATAGAAACATGTGACTCAAATATTGAAAAAAAAAAACACCAAGTACCAAGGAATTTTAAAGACATTGCTATGGATGGATAAGAATATTAATATACAAGAGAGTTTGGTAGTTTCACTAACCCTGCCAATTTTTTGGTCGTAATAAAGAGCTAATTTGTGATTTGAATTAATACAGGGAATATACAATAAAATTCTTATGGAAGAATTGAATTCTCAGGAAATTCCATTGCTATAAGTTTTCAATTTTGCTTCTACTACTTATATCTATAAATATTCACAATATAAACCATATTTCAAAAATTAGATAAAATGCAATAGAATATTTCTTGTTCCAAATTTCATCAGAATTCAAACTATTTTCCTGAGATTTCATATAATAAGTTTGCCAGATTTACCACATGAAAATAAAGGGTACACAGTTAATGTTGAATGTCAGATATTTAATTAGGGTTTTTGGTTTTTTTTTTTTTTTTTTTTAGTACATATGAATTTACCCATGCAATATTTGAGTCAAACTCACAAAAATTATCTATTTCTTATTTGAAGTTCAGATTGGTGGGAATTTCTTTGTATTGAATTGGAAAACACTATTTGAAACCTCTGGATTAGATTTGCTCAAGTAGTACTTAGACTTAGGAGATTTTAATGCCTTCAGTTACTATAAATAAACAGTCTTCTGTGCAGGGGATGCTTAATTAATGATAATTGTCCAAAGATGATTGGTAATAATGTCCTTTCTTTATCAAAGTACACTGAGTTGAACATAAGTAGTAAATTGTATGAACATTGATGCAGAATAAGAATGTTTTGAGTTTCTACTAATTTCACTTTCTATATTTCTGTTTCTATTTTTACTACCAGAAACATGAATATAAACACCAAATAGATATTAGAACTTCTGTATGCTCTCCAGGGTATATTTACGTAAAATAAAAAATATATATTATAAAACTAGCAGCATAACGTTCAGTAGAATCTCTCTGTTACATTAGAGAAAAAGAAGAGCAGAATAAGAGTGTTTTGACAGCAAGAGAATCCTTGTAGCATTGTTAGCAGAAGTAGTTTGTGATCCACTCAGTTTCTACCCAATAACAAGAAATCCGTCTTGATATTGTTTCTCAAAGGTCAAACTCATGAGAATGAGATATTAGTAGAAGCAGAAAATAATTTTAATTGCCACAGTAAAATGGAGTAATTGTCTGGGCTTTTTATATTTGAACTGTGAGGACTTTAATTATATCTTTAATATTTTTTAAACACCTCATTATCTTGTGCTATATTCATGTAAACACTTGATTCTGCTTCTGATTTGGGTGCCCCAATTTTCATGTCTTTGCTCTCTTTCTTTTTTTCCTCGTTGCTGTAATAAGTTGCTGGATGAACAGAAAATAGCCGACAGAGCATGAGCACCAGAGTGAGAGAGCAAGGTGGGGGAATTCCCTAAATTGATTCTTGTTACATTTAACTGATTCTTCACCTTTATAATATGACATCTTATATGACAATGCCTATGTTGAAGTTATCTTTTCCCCTAATTTTCAGACCTAACACCCCACCTCAGACTTTTACACAGGAAAAAAATGTAATCTAGTACGTTTTGGTTAAAACAGCCACTTTCCCACATCACTCCCAGCCTTTGCTTGTTCTTTATTAACTTATTTCTCAAACATATCCATCCCTTGGTTCTAGTTCTTTTGGCCCCTGTCACTACTGACCAGCTAATTACTAAACAGGAGAGAATTTCCCATGACAGTTCTCCTCACTTATCTGTGCATCCAAACTAGTATAAAGTTTTGTGAATTTCCTTCCAATGTGTCATTTGTTTTTCCTTTTGTATCCTCTACCAGCAACTTTCTCTTTCTTAAGCAATTACCATAGTTTTCCCTTCATTTATCTAAATTCTATGCCAGTCTATGCTCTCCATATAATTTCCTTTTCTAAATAAGTTCTATTGCAAGTCTGCTGGGTAAAATGATAGTATCTTCCCCACAACTAAAAGCATGGAAATACTTACATCTGGATCTTATTCAGAATTATTTCAATACATTTGCTTTACTTGCTAAAGAAACTTCTAGTTTCCTGTTTTCCTTCCCTTGCTTTCCAAGGATTAAGGTAAAACCTGGATCTCTGAGTTTTAGTGATTGAGAAGCAGAGAGAGTACAAAAAGACTAAATAAATATGGCTTAAGGCTGGAAGGGGAAAAAAAAAAAAAGGCATATCATCCCATAAGGATGAGGGAAATGATATAAAGTGCACCTTACCAATTGGGTCTAGCAAATAAAACTTAACCAGAGGTAGTTTCAGTTTACTTTTTCATTGTATGGTGTGTGTGGCTATAAAGTTGGTATTGATAATATATGCTGTTAATAGTGTAGCTATTAATTACAAAGCTGTTGGTAGATTAATCGCAACATACATGTCCACATTTCAAAATTTCACCCTCAATTTTACCAGCTAGATATGAATGTATTTATTACTTGATGCTTATTTCTTTCAGAATCATTAAAGTGTACAAACTTACGAACATGTTCCTTCAATGATTATCTTAGAAAGAAATTATCCTCTTTATCCAAATTCCAATAGTAAAAGCTAAAATGAAACAAAAAGATATTTTCTCTTGTTTTCATTTTCTTTTCCTTAATCCCACTTTAGCTCTTTTAGTACATACTGTGGTAACTCAGTTTTTCCAGAAAACGTTATTTTGAATAGTTTTGATAGAAATTCTTTTTAAAATAGAAAACTTTGAACATGTTTAGTTTTATTATTTGACTCACTTTCGATTTGCTAACATTTGTGATATTTCCAGCAATTTTTATTTTACTGATTTCATTTCAAATAAATACGGTACACAAAAGGAAAATATATACTACAAATATACAAATGCGTGAGGATTATATTTTGGTATACACATTTATTTTCTGTAAATATTCCAAAAATTTCATAAAATAATCTTAATTTACTACTATACATATACACACATATATAAACCTGTATACATATGAGTGCATACATATATACACATATACACATATATGGATGCTTTTATATATTTATATGCTATAAACATTATTTTACTCTTAGATGCTATGCATATAATTATTTTGCTATAATATACAGCATAAAAGTAGTCAAAATATTTGACATATATTTAGAATATTCATTAAATCATGTTCCCATAACTATTGCTCCACTTGAATAAACTGAATTGAACTCTGAAACATTATTAATATGTTCAACTAAAGAAATAAAAATGTATCAATACAGAAGAAAAAGAATGAAAAAAATAAAAGTATGATTGTTTTTTCCTGCAGCTTTATCTGTGCTTAGTACTTATAAGAACTCATTTGATATGACTTACACATTAAATATACTAAAGAATATTTCTCAGTAAGTTCAGTAAGTTGCAGGGCAATTTCTCCTACCAATTTATATTGCTGCAGATAAATTGAGTTGCACAATTATTTTAAATAAAGTAATACCAATTAAGATTTAATTTTAAATTGTTTATATTCATTTCCAGAAAAACAGTGATATCGGTTTGCTTTGCATATTGGCCATACTGTTTAAATATTTCCTGTTATTGTGATATGTAATGGAATAATAATCCCAGCGATTTTTGTCATTTTGTATCTACCAACCAAATATGCAATATAGATGATGTTACATTCCTACAAAAAACTACCTGGAGAAAATACAACTTTTTATATTTCCTGAACAGGACCCATTTTGAACAGGTTGTTGCAAAAACAATTCTTGTAATTTATTGACAGCATTATAAAATCTAGTTGTCATTAAATTTTACAAGAAATTGTATTATAAACCGAGCGCAGTGACGCACGCCTGTAATCCCAGCACTTTGGGAGTCTGAGACAGGAGAACCGCAAATTTGAAGCTAGCCTTAGCAATTGCAAGGCTCTAAACAACTCAGTGAGACCCTGTCTCTACATTAAACACAAAAATAAGGCTGGAGATGTGGCTCAGTGTTCGAGTACCCCTGGGTTCAATCCTCGTACCAAAATATATATATATTATAAATAAAGGATTCATTTTTTCCTGAAAGTAGTTTTAAGCACATATTATTTATATCAGGGATTCTGTTTTACAGCTCATCACAATCTGCCCAATGTCCTTACTGGAGAAGAGCCTGAGCAGTTTCTTAATGACTAAATATTGGAAAATTCTTGTTTGCTATAATAGTACACAAAAGCATATTAAATCAATAGTGCTGAAAATTATTTCAGGGTAGTATTTTGTGCTTATTTTCACCTACAGTTAAATTGATGTCTATTCTTTATATAATTACTATATTTAAAGCACATATAGAGTTAGCTGAAACTTCCACATTACTCTATTCTTTCACATTTTTGAATTTATATAATTTTAATGCTACTAAAGATGAGAAGTCTGTTTAGCTTGGAATTTCATAGGAATGAAAGTTTCAATATAGGTTTATTTATCTTTTCACAAGAATTGATCATAATGTCTAGACAGAAATATAAGCATTTCACATGTAAATTTTAAATAAATCTACCAAATATCTTTTTTGTTCTACAATGTTAAATCAGATTTGTTATGTATATATGTATGTACCAAATAGAAAATAAACAAATAAAAATTATTTGAAATGAATTCAAAAAATAAGCAAAAATGAATTATCTAGTTGATATTATTGTGAATAAATTCTTACATAATAGAATTATGTAGTACCTACATAGGAAGCAGGAATAATGGTAGTACATAATTTTTTAGCAACTTCATAACACAACATTTAATTATTTTTAAAAATTGCAAGTAATAAATTTCATAATCTGAAGAATTTTGGATTACTAATTGTATGCTCATTTGAATATCCCATTATAGTATACTAGAGAAGTATAAATAAAGCCTTATATAACAGAATTATACATATTAGTGTGTGTGTGTGTATTCAGAGAGAAAGAGAATGAGAGGAACACACACATACACACACACACACACGAACACATATACATATATATATATATATATATATATATATATATATATATATATATTCAGTAATTTGGAGGGCTTTTTGTCATACCA
Organism: Geosciurus inauris; assembly: GCA_004024805.1. NCBI lineage: Eukaryota > Metazoa > Chordata > Mammalia > Rodentia > Sciuridae > Geosciurus > Geosciurus inauris. Next base: position 48,324 of record PVHX01010601.1, on the reverse strand, counting down.
ATTTATATTGCAGCAGATATATTGAAATGTACAATTTTTGCAAATAAGCAATGCCAAATAAGCATACTTTTGAAAGCTCATTTTATTTATTTCCAGAAAAACAAATGATATCCACATAGAGCCTTATAAAAGAAAAATTAATACAAATTTATTTCATTAGTTTATAGGAATAATTTCCAAAAGTAAGTAAATTTACAGTAACACTAATATATAATATATAGAGTAATAACTATAGAATATATCCTATATATGTGAATTATTAAATATAAATTATTTCAATAGTTGTTTTGTTTATAAATGAGATATCCACCCAAAAGCTCATGTTTGAGACAATGCAAGAAAGTTTAGAAGTGAAATGTTTGGTTTATAAGGGCCTTGATCTAATTGGTACTTGATTCTACTTGAACGCATTAAGTGGATGGTAACTTTGAAGGTAAGTAGAATGTGGCTGGAGGAGGTGAGTCGTTGGGATATGCCTTTGAAGTATATATTTCATCCTGGTGAGCCAAGATCTCTTTTTGCTTCCTGGTTGTCATGTTCTTTGCTGCTTTCCTCTTCCACACCTTTCTGCTATTATATTCTTCCTCAACTTAGGTGCAGAGCAATGGAATTGATGATTGATGAACTGAGACCTCTGAAAGAGTGAGCCACGATGAACTTTTCCTCCTCTATTTTTTCCTGTATATACTTTTGGTTACAGCAATGAAAAGGCTAACTAATACCCTAGTTTGAATTAATAATCATTTCTGAAAGTAGACAAATTAAATCTGCAGACATACACAGTACATGATTTAAAAACTCAAGTCTGAAATAAAGGTATACTGACTATACACACAGTGAGACACAGACAAGACACTACTATGGTCTAAATGTGTCCCCTCAAGTTGATATGTTGAAATTAAATCACCAGTACAATGGTATTAAGAACTAGGTCCTTTAAGAGCTAATCAAGTCAGAAAGTTCACTTGAATGAGATTACCAACTTTGTATAAAAGGATAAACAGAGCATACATTTGCTCTTTTTGATTTCTCTTTGCTTCTATATATATGTCCATTTCCACATGTATATATATCTATGCTGCCTTCCAACTCCTACTTTTCTGTTAACCTGAGAGGATGTAATTTTTCTTCCAAATTGAGTTTACTAATAATTGAACCATGACCTGTGGAAGGAGCTGCCACTACTTGCTTTGTTAACTGATTTTTCCAACACAGATGCTTTTGAAAAAATAACCATGGAAACAAAAACATATTGGCGTCTATGTCTCTTCTTCTTTCATTTCAAGATGCAAATAGCATAAAACCTATTCAATCTGACATGACAATTTATTCAGGCTAAATCAAGACAAGCTTCTTTCCCAAATACTCAAATGACTCCATGCATGCAATTTTTAAAAAATTAGAAAAGGCTTGTAGAAGTATTTTTAAAAATGCTGAACTGATCCCTTTTGCCTACAATTAATCTGTATTATAATCATATATGAATATTTTACAATTCTGCTGCATCTCATTTTCAAAAATTTGATATGAAACTCTTGGATATATTTTCTTTTTCTTTGTCCTAGAAAAAAAATTTTCATTTGGTCTGAGACTTGGGAGAGGGTTTTAGGGTGGTTAAAAGACTACCTAGTGATTTAAAGGAGACATTCAGGCAAAAGCCCTCACAGGAGGAGATGCAGAGGACTCCCTCAGGAGATTGCTGAGTTCTGGAGGCTCTTAGCTGTCCCTGAGGGTGAGCCTTCCAAAAAGGTGCTTGTTGAACTGAGTTTGCTGGCCTGCACAGATAGTCAGATGCTTTCCTGTGCTCTCAGTGAGTTTCACTTCGTCCCTAGTGGCTACCAACTACCAGCTCCTAGATTTGCCAGAATTGTTCCAGCAAAGTGGAGGACACTGTCAATCCGCTTAGCCATTTGCTTCTGTGGGTCTCCCACACCTACCTTTCTCTGTGTTTCTATTTCCACTATGATAATGTGACTCTGGAAGGTATGAGGCACTTTGTCCCAGAGTTAGTCCAGGAGAAGAGTGAGGGAAAAAAAGAAAATGTAAAACCACCATTAAAGCTGTATACTCTTCCAGGTTTCGCCAAAGCCTTCTTAAAATGAGTGGGGTAATTCTTGGACAACACAGTAGCCAACCTGTCCCTGAAGAGAACCAAATGAAACAAGTCCTTCTGTATTTTTTTTTTTTTTTTTTTGCCCTGAGCTCTACCTGCATGGATCCCCATCTGTGTGACTTCCTGGAGAACCACTTCCAAGATAAGGAAGTGAAACTCAAGATCTATTCTTAAGTAAGATTTTTAATAATGCTTTTGCCCAGATTTAGTTTTAGATTATACTGACATTGGAGAAATAGTAATGATGTGTTTTATTGTGTTCTTTGAAATATAAGACTTTATGTAATACAATTAACTAGCTGTCACTTGTCGAATTGTCAGATTTCACCCATGGAATACTGGTGGCCTAATTATAGCTTAGGGGTAGATTTTTTTCCCAATTATTTGTAATATTTCTCTTTTATTTGTGATTGATTCATTTTTCTCACAATATATGAGAAACTTTTGCTAATCTTTATTACCCTAGACCAGAGGTTGATGGTTATTTTCTGTAAGAAATTGGGCAGTAAATCTTTCAGATTTTCTGAACTGTACTATTTTCTGTCATAACTGTTCAATTGTGCTATTATAGCATAAACGATTCACATGAGTGATCATGGCTATGTTCCCATATAACTTGATTAACAAAAGCATGCAGTGGGCCAGATTTGGCCTGTGAGTAATCATATGCCTACCCCTGAGTGAAGTATGTTTATATCCATCAAGCTTTTCATAGGTACTGCTGAAATTCTCACACCAACTCTTACATCTCCTTACCTTTCTCTTTTTATCATTATTAGTTTTTGCTATTTCAGATTTTACACTTAAAAAAATCTACCAGAAGCTTTCTATTATTACATATTTCAAATAGTAAAATCTTAGGTTTTTGATAATTCTAGGGATTTCGTGTCTTGGTGGTCTTTATCAATTCAATACTTCTAAACTTTAAGTTTTGTTTTTTATTAGATTCTTGAGTTGAATTCATAATTTATCTTTAATATCATTTCTTCTTATTGCCAATAAATTCAATTTAAGTCCTAATTTTGAATGATTATTGCTTTCAGTCCCTCAGGCATATTCTTTCTTTGTCAGACATTGTTACCATTTCTCATTTACCTTTGCTTCCTTCTAAAAGCAGGAATTAGAGATTATGTAGTAGATTCTATTTTCCAAAGATAACCGCAAAATATTTCTCATTTTTTTATTACTTTGCCATATACATCCTTCTTCAGTTTCACCTCATCACATCCTACAAATTGTGGTATGAATTTCTTCAAAATCATACATATAGGGACATTCTATTGAATATGGTAGAGATGATTCTGTTCCAGTCATGATCCCAGCATTTTATTTTTCTGTTGACTGAGAAACAAATTAGCTTACTAGAAAACAGATCATTATATTTATTAAGGGCTAATTAGAATTGCAATTTTAGAAATCACAGATTCTAGCAGTCTTGAAAATGTGCTCTGAGATTTTACAAAATGGCAGTTTTATTTGTTCCCTTAAACTGTATGGGGATTGGAAATTACATCACTTGTTAGTTAAGAATTATGATTGATACTGTTAGAGGTGAAGCTATCCTGTAACAAAGGGTTCTAGCGTGGGCTTTATCTGAGCAGTTTGGGAGAAAGGTTCCAAGTACATTAAATTAGGTGAAGTTAATAGCGTTTCAAAAGTTACTTGGCTTGTGATTGTGTGTGTATGTGTGTGGGGCGTGCACTGGTCATTACAGCAGCGCCGTTCAAAGGTTTGACTGCTATGTGCCTGAGATCTTAACAAAGGCCTGTGGCTTCCATTTCGAATCCTGAACCAATACTACTATGTAGGGAGTGGATGTCAGAGAAGAAAAGTATCTGTTTATATTGTTGTATTTGATGTTTACATTACTAATATTGATCCCTATAGATTACTATATACAAAAGATAGCTTTTCAGAGACAGTTCTATATTTTCAGAGATCTGCAGTTTCTCTGATTGGCCAACTGTAAATATTCCAAAGGGACTCATTTAGGTGGGATATTTTACTCTCTTGCATTCTTCTCTTTGAAACTTCTTTGCAATGAATCCCTGCAATTTTAGAAGATGGATCTAGGAATAAACTCTGTTTCATTCAGCCTCTTCAGCATTCAGTGGTCCAAATAAATATTTATATGATCTCCATAGATATCACCCTTTATTATTTTCTCAACATTTTCATTTCTACTTGCTTTTTGTTCTCTCTTCTAGAAGACTTTGATTTATTTATTTTTACCTGAGTCATGGAGCATTCATTTCTTTTTTATTTCTTTTGTTTTAAAATTTTGATATCCTCTATCCACTGAAAGTTTGCTGATTTTTAAAATTTCTGATATAAAAATTCACTCTATGACCACATCTTTTCAATGATTTTTGTGTTCTATAATTTTAATAGAAATAATTAGATATTCTATTTCCTTCTTTTCTTTTTTCCTATTTCTTTATTTTATTGTTTTGCCTTATACCAGATGGATTTTAACTCCTTGATTGTTCAATCACATTTGTTAAATGTTATTTATTAGTATGCTTGTAGTAGGATATTTTCTTTGTTTAGTTTTCTCTTTACCATTAAACCTCTCCTCTCTGTGGTCTAGGTGATTGTTGGCTCAAAGTAAAGAGGTGAAGACCATAACTGAAGCCAGCTTTATATATTAACATCTACCAGACCTGACAAGCAGGAAGCGATCTCTTTTGATATCTGTCAAGAAAGCATCACTCTGTGGGAAAGCAGGCCTCTCTCTCAAAGAACTGCAAGGGAAAACCTACTCAACAAGATTTGACTAAGCAATTCTCGAGTATTATCATCAGACATTTTGTTATTCCTTTAGAATACTGAAAATAGAAAAAATAAGGAGGTAAGTTCAGCTGGCCCTGCTTATCAAAGTACTTGCTCTATAGCAATTCTTCTTTTACTAACTCTTAGTTAACCAAACCAGTGAATTTATTTCTGTTTATGTAGTAGTTTGTTCCTATGAGTTAGAGTTTTTAGTCAAGTCCCATCATATTTTTAATATTTACAAAATTGGTTAAAATATGTTACTGGCTCACAGTACACTTTTCTATTATCTGGCATGCTTTTCCCAGCAAATTTTCTATTAGTTATAGGACTTGCAATATTTAGAGATGCTAATTGGTATACTTAGTTCCTCCTTTCATGAGCCCATACTTCCTTCTTTGTAGCTTCTGATAAAGCATTTTTGAACTGCTCTCATCAAAGTTACTAGAAACTTCTGCAACACTTAATTCTTTACTCTCTTGTTTTGTGTACTATTATGTTACCACACTTCTCTTTTTCCCTTTTTCTAAAATCCTTCCTAACTTCCTTTATAGTTCTTGTTTTGCCATTTTTTAAACATGCTTTAGTCAAGCAGGATGTACGACTGGCCCACAGCTATATTTCTATCTTTTTTTCTAAAGTTCATACTTATTTGCTTATTTGCTTTGTTTAGATGACGTTGGAAGGTGATAAATGGAGGAGACTCTGTGAAATCATTCACAGAAAGTACCAATAAGAGAGAAAGATTCTGCATTTTAGACATATTTAGTTTCTTTTCTTTTTTAAAAAATTTTTATTTGTTATTTTTAGTTATATATTACAGTAGAATGTATTTTGATAAATAATACATTACCTGGACTATAACTTCCCATTTTTGTGGTTGTATGTAATGTAAAGTTACACTTGTTGTGTATTCATATACAGACATAGGAAAATCACGTCCGATTCATTCTACTGTCTTTCCATTCCCATCACCCTCTCCCTTCTCCTCACTTCCCCTGTGCAATTCAGTGAACCTCCATTCTTCCCTCCCCCAAACCCACCTATTGTGAGTCAGCATCCACATATCAGAGAGAATATTCAGTATTTGTTTTTTTGGGTTTGGCTTATTTCACTTAACATTATAGTCTCTGTTTCCATCCACTTACTGGCAAATGTCATAATTTCATTCTTCCTTATGGCTGAGCAATATTCCATTGTACATAGGTACCACATTTTCTTTATCCATTCATCTGTTGAAGAGCTCCTAGGTTGGTTCCATATGTTAGCTATTGTGAATCAAGCTGCTATAAACATTAATGTGGCTGTGTCACTATACTATGATGATTTTAAGTCCTCTGGGTATATGCCAACAAGTGGGATAACTGGGTCAAATGGTGATTTCATTCCAAGTTTTCTAAGGACTCTCCATACTGCTTTACAGACTGGTTGCACCACTTTGCAGTCCCACCAGCAATGTATCTTTTCCCCCATATCCTCACTATCATTTATTGTTTTTTGTATTCTTGATAATTGCCATTCTAACTGGAGTGAGATGAAATCTCAGTGTAGTTTTAATTTTCATTTCTCTAATTGCTAGTGATGTTAAACATTTTTACATATATTTGTTGACCAATTGCATTTGTTCTGTGAAGTTCCTGTTCATTTCCTTTGCCCATTTATTGATTTGGTAATTTATTTATTTATTTATTGGTGTTAAGTTTTCTTAAGTTCTTTGTATATAACAGAGATTAAGGCTTTATCTGAGGTATAAGTTGAGAAGATTTTCTCCCATTCTGTAGGCTCTTTCTTCACGTTGTTGTTTCCTTTGCTATGAAGAAGATTTTTAGTGTGATATCATCCCATTTATTGATTCTGATTTTATTTCTTGTGCTTTAGGGGTCTTGTTGAGGAATTTGGTTCTCAAGCCAACATGATGGAGATTTGGTCCTACTTTTTCTTCTAATAGGCCTAGGATCACTGATCTAATGCCTTGATCCCCTTTGAGTTGAATTTTATGCAGGGTTCTAATTTTATTTTATTACATATGAATTTCCAATTTCCCCAGTACTATTTGTTTAAGAGGCTATCTTTTCTCCAATTTGTTTTTGATGCCTTTGTCTAGTATGAAATAACTGTATTTATGTGGGTTTGTCTCTGTGTCTTCTATTTTGCACCATTGGTCTTCACGTCTGTTTTGGTGCCAGTACCATGGTGTTTTTGTTACTGTAGTTCTGTAGTATAATTTAAGGTCTGATATTTTGATGTCTCCTGCTCCACTCTTCTCACTGATAATTCCTTTGGCTATTCTGGACCTCTTATTTTTACAAATGAATTTCACAACTGTTTTTTCTATTTCTGTGAAGAATGTCATCAGAACAAAATTTACATAATTATCTTAATAGACGCAGAAAATGCATTTGACAAAATACAGCATCCATTCATGATAAAAAAACTAGAAAAACTAGGGATAGTAGGAACTTACCTCAACATTGTAAAAACTATCCTGAATCCAAAGTCAATATCATTCTAAATGGAGAAAAGTTGAAAGCATTCCCTCTGAAAACTGGAATAAGACAGGGGTATCCTCTTTTAGCACTTCTATTCAACATGGTCCTGGAAACCCTAGCCAGAGCAATTAAACAGAAGAAAGACATTAAAGGCATATGAATAGGAATAGAAAAACTCAAATTATCCCTATTTGCAAGTGTTTCTGTATTTAGAAGACCCAAAAAATCTCCACCAGAAAACTCTAGAACTCATGAAAGAGTTCAGCAAAATACCAATCTATAAAAGTAACACCCATAAAACAATTGCATTCCTATACATCAATGATGAATCAGCTGAAAGAGAAATAAGCAAAACTATCCCATTCACAATACCCTCAAAAAAAAATGGGGGAATTAATCTAGCAAAAAAGGCAAAAGACCTCTACAATGAAAACTACAGAACTATAAAGAAAGAAATTGAAGAAAACCTATATGATGAAAATATCTCAAATGTTCTTGGATAGGCAGAATTAATATTGTCAAAAGACCATACTACCAAAAGCACTATGAAGATTTAATGCAATTCTTTTTAAAGTTCTAATTACGTTCTTATTAGTTTCTTTTCTAATTTCAGTTTTCTCTATGAATTTTTTAATATTTAAAATTTTTTTTTTTACTTATCACACTATTGCCTGTCTTACCTGGTTAAACAGTATAATCTGTAATTGCTATTCATTTTGTAATCCAAATTTTTAGAGCTATCTTTCAGAAGCCATATTGGCTAACTAGTTCATTATCCACTTTTTAAGAGATTGAGTAAACTGGGCAATAGAATAAATATATTTGTAAAATCATGTTTTATTTTTCTTTGTCAAATTTAGTACTTCTTTCATCATTGTAGAAGGGTATAAAAATATAACCTAGAAGCAGCCTTTAAGTAGGTCTTAACATTATTATTCTACATAGAAACAGTCATATATTTGGAAAATAATGTTACAATTTTTTTCACTTTTTATTATGGTAATAAATCATAATTAATATATATTTTTTATAATTGGTTAAAGTGGATAAGTGTGCAAAGAGTCAAATCAAGTAAAAATTTTTGACAACAAGTATACTGTTAAATAGAAATATCTACCCTCTGAACAAAACTGCAATATATAATCTTATGTTTATAGAAATCAACAGACTGTAAAATTATTTTGTCAATATATATAATGTAATGAAAGAAGTGACATATTTCTGTAATTGATTCTGGAAAATAAATCCTTAGTTATCACAAGGAAGCTATACTACCCTCATGAAGTATTTATTACTTGCTGACATTACATACACTCTTATTTTTTATTTAATAACTATCACTAGTATATAATTACAAATAAAATAAATATTATTTATTTTCTCATTTGATATTATAAAAGAAGCTAATGGTGAAAAATACTGCTGGATTTTCCTTCCATGGAAGGTGCAGTCATTTTATAGTCCATTTGGAAGCTTTAGGAGGTCTAGGAGTTCCCTTGATCTCTAGACATGCATCTAGCTAGCTGCTTCTCAGTGTTATTTCTTCATCACCTACTCTGTCCCATATTTTGAAGATTCTTACAATAAACTTTCTGAAGGGCAAGATACCTGGCAGGAATCTCTCTCAGATACCATGCTTTACCACCGAGTGGGGAAATTTTTTTAACCTTCACTGATTTTGTAGATCATAGAGTTCAGATAAAGTTTAACCTTGTTTATATATGTATAAAATATCCATTATACATTGGCATTAATACTAAAATCAGTCCTGAATTCAAGTGCCTGCATATATTTATGTATAAGCAATATAATTTTCACAACTTGATGCCTAAATCTTAATAATTGATATCTACATTAAAAACTTTTTATATATGAACATTCTTCAATAAACTTAATATGTTATGAACACTAATAGGTAAATCCTCAAGGAACCTCTAATGTTTTACTTCATATTTTAGTTATAATTCATGTCTCAATAAGGATTTCTTCTTCCAATTAATTTTTAGGGGAGGTGCATCTTATTGCAATTTTACTTGTCAAATGTGAAATTTTATTTCCACATATTCTTGCCAAAAAGTTATTTAATCAATAAATACATTCTATATAACATTTTATATATATTATAATAACAAAAGTATTGGGAAATTTTTTATAAGAAATGTTAAGTAAATAATCTTTGAACTATCTTCAAAAGTAAGCAAATTTATTCAGTTTAATATGCTATTTTCATAGTTTTAAATAAAATTATATTTATAAAGTTACTTTAGTATGACTTCTCAGGACTCTGTGATCATCTCCTATTCTTCGAAATTTCTAAAACTTGGAATGGAACCATGATTTGGCCCAGCTATCTCACTCCTCGGTCTATACTCTAAAGACTTAAAAACAGCATACTACAGTACTGCAGCCACTTCAATGTTTGTAGCAGCACAATTCACAATTGCTGAACTATTGATCAACCTAGATGCCCTTCAAGAGATTAATGGATAAAGAAATTGTGGTATATATGTACAATGGAATATTACTCAGCATTATAAGACAATAAAAGTTTCATTTTTTTGTATATTCATCATTGTGTTGCATCCATCCAACCCGCAACTCTTCCCAAGTGCAGCCCAGATAATTCTACAGAAGCAGCAAAGTTTATTGAGGAAATAAGCACACAGGCCAATCGATTGGGGTCAGCTCTCCTTTCCTTCAGAGAGTGACCCCAAAATGAGGGTTTCAGAGGTTGGTGGGCTAGCTACATGACTCAGGAAAACAGGATTTGGCAAATATTCAACCTATAGTTATTTACAGTTCAACCATGATGGCACCTCCTGTGTCCGTTTTCAGTTCCTGGAACTTTAGGTAATTGACCAGGGAGTCTGGCAGCCTGTAGTTTGGCCCCATCCATGAGAAGCAAGCATAGCAAAGCATTAATCACAGAGGAACAAAAAGCAGGTTAGCAGATACATGCAGGCCTGAGCCAGAGTGACTCCATTTTGAGTTTGGATTTTACAATTGATACCTACACTGGTTCCATATCTTGGGTATTGTTAATAATGTTTCAAAAAATATTGAAAAGGAATTTTCAATATGCTGATTTTAATTCAGTGGATATATATCCAGTAGTGGGGTAATTGGATCACACAATACTATTAAAAATTTTTAAGAAACTTCCTCAACTGTTTTCCCTAATGGCTTTATCAGATTGTATTACTGTACAAGGGTCATGTGTTCTATATATCCTCAACAGTTATTATGGTCTTTTGGCAACAGCCATTCACACAGGAATGTTCTGAAATTTTATTGTGGTTTGGATTGGCACCTATCTGATGATTGGTAATACTAACCATTTTATCATATACCTGTTGCCCATTTGTATATCTTCTTTCGAGAAATAACTGTATGAGTTCTTTGACCCTTTCATTGTATTGTTTTCTTACTATTGAAGTTTTGGGATTCCTTATGTATTTCACATGTTATCTAGTATCCTATGTAAAATTTACAGATATTTTCTCAGTTCTTTAGCCTTTTTCGTGTTTCCTTTTGGAAACAGAGCTTTTGCATTTGATGCAATTCCACTTATCTATACTTAATAAAGTTTTATTGTTCTTCCTATGAATACATAACTTTTGAAAACCCTTCATTGAAAAAATTGCCATTTCCCCGTTGTTCTTGACACCTTTGTAAAAAAATAATGTGAGTGTAAAGACATGAGTTTATTTCTGAGAGTCTATTCTGTTCCATTGATCTAAATGTCTACTTTTGTGCCTGTACCCACACTTTTTGATTACTATATTTTTTGTACTATATTCTAAGATCTTGTAATATGAAGCCTCCAGCTTTATTCTTTTTATCCAAAATTACTTGGCTATTTTATGTCTTTTCTGGTTTCATATTAACATTAATATTGCTTTTTTTTTACCTTGAAAATGTCTTTTAATTTTTAGTTTTTTTATAGAAACAATAGTAAATTGGTATATTTCTTGGGGTAGTATGAACATTTTAAATGTATCAATTTTTCCAATCCATAAATGTAGATACCATTTCATTTATTTGTCTGCTTCAAATTCTTTCATCATTATTTATTTTCTTTTTTCTAGTGCATAAATCTTCCACATGCTTGGAAAAATTATTCTGATATATTCTTTCTATGACATCATAAATAGGATTGATTTCTTAATTTCTATTTCAGATTATTCACTGTTAATATTAAGAATATGATCATTTTTATGTTGGTTTTCTATACCTTAACCTTTGTGAGTTAATTTGCAACATTTGGGGAGTTTTCAGGATGTTATATCACATAGAAAGGACCATTTAGACTGATGAAAAAGAATTTATCCCTGAGATCCAAGGATTGCTCCACATATGCAAATAAATAAATGTGATAATCAAATTAGCACAATGAAGGACAAAAATCTCTCAGTTATCTTAATAGATGCAGAAAAAGCATTGAAATAATTCAGCCTCACTGTAAAAATCTCTCTACAAACTAGATACAAAATGAATGCATCTCAACACAATAAAGAGTATATTTCAAAAGCTCACAGCTCACATGTTTTTCAATGGTAAAATGTTGGTAAGTTTTATTCTAAAATCAAGAACAAGACAAAGATACTCTTATCAATTCTATTCAACTTAATACTAAAAGTCCTAGCCAGAGCAGTGAGTCATAGAAAATAAATAAAAGGCAATTTAATGTAAGAGGAGAAGTTATATTGCTTCTAAACATGAGATCATTTTATATATTAGCTGCTGCAGTGATAAAGCATAATATTTTTTTCTCCTTTGAGTAACCCCAGTTTATATTTTTAAGGTTTTCAATTGATTGCATGAGGCCTACCATCTTAAAAAGGGTAATCTACTTAAAGTGAACTGATTACTTAAAGTGAACTGATTACATTTGACATCTGTAAAATGTCTTTCCAGAAACTTATATGTGTGTGTATATATACATATGCATGTATATATATATCTGAATATTATATCTAGTCAATTTCATGGATAGGACTAAAAATCACCATCTATCATTGTCAACTTAAAACCCGTACACATCTCCCTAACAATACTTAATTATTTGACTTTTTCTAATGTATGGTGGTGGCCATTTATTTTAATTTATTTTATTTTATTTGGTACCCAAGATTGAACTCAGGGGTACTTGACCACTGAACCACGTCCCTAGCCCTATTTTGTGTTTTATGTAGAAACACGGTCTCACTGAATTGCTTAGTGCCTTGCTGTTGCTGAGGCTGGCTTTGAGCTCACAATTCTCCTGTCTCAAGCCTCCTGAGCCACTGGGATTACAGGCATGCACCACCATGCCTGGCTCCATTTACTATTTTATTTCTTAGCTCCCAATTATATCATCCTAATCTTTGTGCCTGTCTTCACATGATCTTCTCCCCATGTGTCTTCATCTTCCTTCACTCTTATAAGACTATTAGATGAAGGGTTTACCCCACTCTATTTTGATTTCATATTCAACAAAATTATTATATCTGCAAAATTGACCCTATTTTTAAATAAGTTTATAATCAAGGATAATGATATATAGGACTTAAAAATATTTTGGGGATGTACAAAATTCAATGAATAAAAGTGAAATAGTATTTCCCACAATTTTAATTTAATGATCCACTATTTCTGAGTTTTGGGAGAAAAATAATTTTATAAATTATATACTTTTCTAGCTTCTCTTGTAGCCAATGAAACTTATTTTTTAAAGAAGTCACAGTCTTCCATGAGGGGTTTATAATCTGGAATGCAGATGTGTACATAAAACTGAATTTTTTATTTAATATGTACAGAAATGTATGTTGTTGAGAAAGCATAAGTTACAAATTTGTTGGTGTTTAAGGGGTCAGAAAAACATATTTGGGTAAAGAGAAAATTAAAATATATTGAATTATGCATATAGATATGCATGTGGTTAAGGTGTTGAAGATAAATAAAAAGATCATAAAATAAAAACAAATCTGAGAGTAAATAAATTATAAAAACACAAAAAATCATATGTGTTTATGTACAATTTATATGTGTATATGTGAGTTTATGTGCTGAATATATCGAGAAGAGTCTTGGGTGCATATTTGTACACACAGAAACACACACACACACATATATACACAATGGGTGAGTAAACAGTAGATTTAATGATAAAGGTTATCATTGACAAATTAATGGAGACCTATCTAGTCTTCAATCACATAATGTATATTTTCTATGTCAGAGGTACTCAAACCCATTTCCTTACCATTGTAATTCTTTCAAAAATTTGATGATGATTTATGGTGAAATATAAAATAATAATTAATTCTATTAAGTAAAATATTTAATTTAAATAAATTATATTCTTTTAATTTGGGGGCATTATCTATTATATATTTGCTTATGACTAAATAATATTCATTTGAGATGTGTTAAAAACGGGTACTTTGGGGGGCTGGGGTTATGGCTCAGCGGTTGAATGCTTGCCTCGCATACGTGAGGCACTGGGTTTGATCCTCAGCACCACATAAAATAAGTAAAGATATTGTGTTCATCTACAACTAAACAAAAATATTTTTAAAAAACTGGTAGTTTTGCTTTAATTCTTAAATTTTCACTGGTTTGATTTTCTAATTCTAATAACAACAGATTGTTAGAAATATTTTTGACTCAATTTTATGCATGATAAATTCTTCTAGATCATTAAACTCAAATTTTGAAAATTGCACTGTAGTTAATGAATCATTGTTGAAAATTTTTAATCAGGAGACTGACATGGTCATAATTTTGTTTGCATATTTTTACAGAAGACTTGTACATATGTGTCTATAGCAACTTTATTTTTAATAACAGGACTGAAAACCATAAATATCAAATGATCTTCAACAAATGAATGGATAAACACATCATAATATGTGCACAGAATGCTGCATTACTCAGTGAAAAAAAGGAATTAATTATTAATATATGAAAAACTGGATTGATCTCTAAAGAATTGTACTTACGGAATAACATGCAGTATACATCAATTTCTACAAACTCTGAAAATTTTAAATTTATTATAGGGATAGAAAATAGATTTGTGGCTTCCAGAAATAAGTAAATGAGAAAATGTACTAAGAGGGGATATTAAAGGAATAAAGAAACATGAGAGAAACTGAAAGAAATAATGGAAGCACTTAGCATCATCCCAACAAAATGTTGATCATTTACACTTTATGTGTATATGTGTGTGTGTGTGTGTGTGTGTGTGTGTATTTATGCACATGCATATGTAGGTAAACACACACACGTATATATATACATGTAAACATAATTGACATGAGTATCTCATGATCAATTTTATCTCAAGAAAGACTTTTTTTAAAAAAAAATTTGATCACAGTAAGGTGAACTTCTATGATCTCAATCAAAGAATACAGTCAATTGCAGCTTGCTATATGGTATGATATTTTTAGAAGAATCCCAAAGGTATTTACCTGGAAAAGATCTTTATTTCCAGTTTCTTCACCCCTTGGATGAGGATGTCTTTTCAATTCTGATTTAGTACAATCTTAACTCTTTTGCTTCAGGTCACACTATAATTTTATAGCATTCAAATGTTCCATGGAACATCCTGATTGTCTATTATTTTGATGAAATGGTGTTATTTAAACCTTATGAGTAGATAATGGAAAGTGCTGTGTATGTGTTCATAATTTACCCAAATATGGCAGACAGACTACAGTGATTTAAATCCCTGCTATCCTGATGAAATTTTCAGGGAAAAATGTGATGAGGTACATTCTCTCATCACCTTCAAATTAAAGAAAAAAAATTTCCGTATTATATCTCCTTCAACTAAAAAAATGCACCACTTCAATGACTTATTTGGATTTTGAACAAGCATATTGAGTATAGAGAAAGAAAAGCCTTTAAACCAGTTTCAGAATTTTGTACAAATGGTCCTGTTACATGAATAAGGTGCCCTTATTATATCAGAATTGTCTGCAGTATTCAAATGTACCATGTGTTGTCTCTGAAAAAAATCAATTAAAGTCACATATATGACCTTGTTCTAGAACAAGACTATGTTGCTATAAGAATAATTTATATAGTGTTTGAAAAACAGTACCTTTCTAAGCTTTTGTAGTTACTGAACATATGACTATAACATATAAAATATAACTCTATATGAGATGTCAAGTAGCTATTTATCCAGAACTATTCACCATGAATTCAGTACCAGCACATTTGTCTTGCCATGGGGTTTGGTGGGCAAAGAACCAATTGGTCTTAAAATGTGTAAAGATTTCTTCATGTAAATATTTACATATAGTCTTGGATAAAGTCAAATAGTTTGACTTATTGATAGTAATATGAAATTCAAACTCCATACAGTATATATGAATTGATATAATTGATATGTATTTAAAAATCTATAGAATAAAATGTTTTGATAAACTTTAATTAGCATCCTCAGAAAATTTTAATAATTTAAATATATAAATGAAGAAAGCAAGAAAATAAAACAAAAACAATAAATTAACACTCTCAGAAATCAAAACGTGGATATTTGAAAAATCCATATGAAGTTTTGAAAATACATATAGTGTTATTTTATTGATGGAGACTCTGCCCCTCAGTTTTAATCAGCTTTTCATTGCAGTGACCACAGAATCTGACAAGAGCTACCTAAAAGTGGAAGAGTTTATTTTGTCTCACAGTATCAGAGGTTCAGTCCATGGTTCTCACCCCTGTGGAGGGAATAACCCTCAGAGATGTGGGCTGGCTGGAAATAAAAGACTGAAAAAGCAATATCAAGAAATAAAGGACACAAGAAATATAATTTAAAGTGAGGGCTTTATGTGTGGAAAAAACCTGATGGGTCTCATTCTAACAAAGGGAAAAAGCCATGAATGCTTTATTTATAGTAAAACATATCTCAAGTGCTTTATTTATAGTAAAACACACCAAAGGAATTTATTGGAAGGAAGAGTACTTCAAGGTAAACCAGAAAGCAGAGGCTGTGAGGAAGTTGCCTGATTGGGGACTTAGCACTTGGGCAATGTTGTGTTTGAACATAGGGCTGTCTGAGCCAATAAATTCTGCAGTATTACAGACTTCTCTTTGAGCAGGACATTTGCCAAGGCAATGGAGCAGGCTCAGATTGGTTAGAATACGGAAAGTTCTCTAAGGGGTTCACCTCCATTTACAGATGGTTTGATAGGCCTACAGTTTATTTGTGACTTCCAACAAATGGTCAGTAGATTCTACAGCTCTGGGACATAGTTGATGGAAGACATTATGGTGGAAAAGCATGGAGAAGGAAAACAGTCCAAGTAGTGGCAACCAGGAAGCAGAGGAGAACTCCCTTCAGCAGGCACAAAATATAATCCCCAAGGTACACCCCGTAGTGGTTTACTTCCTCCAGCCACAAGTACCTGCCTAGTTAGCACCCAGTTAATTCACATCAGTAGATTAATACACTGATTAAGTCACGACTCTCATAATCTAATCATTTCACATCTGAGCATTCTTTCATTGTCTCACACATGAGTTTTTGAAGTCCACTAGTCATTTAAACCATAACTGCCTCCCCCATGACAATAAAAATCAAAGAGCAAATAAACATGAGAGAAAACTACAAAATCCTAAGCAGAGTAGACTGATATCATCTAAAAAAAAAGGAATTGTTTTTAGGTAGAAGAAATTGGATGGGAAGAAATCACTGAAACAATCAATCAAAGGGGAGCATAATGAAGTTCCTATAAAATATACCACATAGACACATACACAGAATGAAATTATTATTAAATATAGATGAATGATTCCTCACATCTATAAGGAAAGAATTGATTTACTTGAAATAGCATTATTAATTGCATAAAAAAAAGAGGCAAAACTACTCAAAATTGTAAATTCAAGGACTATGAGTCAGGTATTGTGAATAGAGTAAATAATGTTTTAGAATATAATAAAATCTTAAATTCTTTATTTTTACACATTTAAATTGTACTATTGCATTTCTAATTGTAACTTGTCTAAATGGAAGTATGCTTTTTATTTTTATTTTAAAAAATCATGTAGATTTAAGCAAACATGTATTATAATATATATAAAGATTCAAAAATTCTTTTAATAGTTAAAGTTTTTTCATTACTTTTGATATGTTCACCATGGACATAGTTATATTATGATAAAAGTGAATTGGGCAAGTTAATCTTTTTTGAAGAGGGTAACTTTGCTATAGGTAACATTGACTTAAATTATTATGTCTTCTTCCAATCATCCATTTTTATAGGAATTGATAATAACTGTTATCTTCATTATTGTCTAGTGATCTACTCAAATTAGAAAACATTGACTGAGGTACATTCATCATACTTTAATTCTAGATGACCAGGGAATGCATTATATAATTATTATGACAGTTCTGGACATAAAATTTGCAAATCCTAATTTTTTGCATTTATTATTTGCTTTGAACAATGCTGGTATACCATTCCTAAATACTCCAAGATTCTGCTTCCACTCATTCATTGATCATATAAGATTACTTATGCTGGGTAATTGTTACTGGTGTTTATATCTCACGGGATCATGTACCAAGACAATATAGATAATGCAAATATAAAAGATGAACATATAATTTGCTGGCAAATTAAAACAATACAAGTGAAACTAAAATATATTTAATTAAAACAACATTCTCTCTTTCAAATCTTGTATTTATTTATTTTCTAATGAGACAGTATATTATCTTGAAAATTTCTATTAAGAAGTATAGACATTTTCTCACTCAAAATTATCTTAGAGTATGATAACAATTCAATATCTCTAAATGTTTCTTTTTCACATGAAAATGAAAATGAAAACTTAATGTCTAGCAGCATGAGGAATTGAAGCACAAATGGGAAAGAAACATACTTTGGAAGCTAGCACAATTTATCAAGTAGGAGTAACAACAAATATAGAATTGCTGTAGGAGTAGAACTGGGAACAGTTAAAGAAAAATCAGCTAGGATTTTCAAAATAAAAAAGAATAACATATATCTGAATTATTTAAATGGCCAAATAAGGAAAAACACATTTGATTTTACTTTTTTTGAATGATGACAAGATTTTGCTAACATCTGTTCATATTTAGCTCACCATGATTCTGACAGAAGTTTCTCTTTTTTTTGTTTCTCTAATGTGCAAATAATTCTATTTGATATCATGATTCAGTGATATTAAAGATATGTTTGAAATTGTCTTTTCCTCTTTCTCCCTCTGCTCCCTTTCTCTCTTTCTCCCTGCCCCATCCTCCTCCTTTCTTACTCTATTTCTGATCTTTCATTTAATGACAGAAAATATGTTGCATGTGTATCTTTTAGTCTTTTTCTTAAAGGTGACTTATTAAGTTCTCTCAATTTGCATGCAAATTCTTTTTATCATTAGATTACTCTTACTTTAAAGAACCATTAAAAGGAAATATTTTGATTTTTATTTTCTTTTTACCTTGAGGTTTTGCTTTTTTAAGAAAGTAACTGTTTTATTTAAAAATGCTAATGATATCCATTTGTCAATATCTTTAGCTTTAAGAGAAATAATTTAAAAAACATTAAAGTGTAAATACACTTGAAAGTAACTGCTATTGAACAGTTCTAAATAGGTAGAAAATGCAGAAATTCCCATTACTGAAAATGTTAAATCTGTAATTCCAGCATAATTAGTGTAGAGAACAAAGCTGGTATTGAAAACCCATATTTTTTACACAAAAACATTTTTTTAAATACAAAAAACCTTTTTTTTTTTCTTTTCTCTATACAGTGCAACAATCTTAACCTTGGGAAACAGGTTTTTTCACAGTATGTTACCACCCATCCCATATAGCCATCAAATTGAATTTGATCAGTTCAATTTTTGAACTATATTTTGACTCAAAAAATTAAACTGATTAAATTTTTACTGAAAGTTAACACACTAAATATTCAAAAGTTGTAATTTTATTGTTAATTTGCATGCATTGTTTCCATTTTAATCTGAGTTTCCACAGAATTATACCTTGTACTTTCTCCCAGTAGTTTTACAAATACTATAGTAAGACATTATTCATTATATCACTTTCCAAGCAAAACAACATATGACTCCTATGGCAACTATATGAATTCAGTTGGTATCACCTCTATTCTTTTTTAAATGCCATTGATTTATAAATTTAAAATGAATGTATTTAACACCAAAGTAATTATGTACACTTGAAACACAAATATGTTTTATCTTATTTTAAAATAGCATTCAGAAAGCATTTTTAAAACCATGTGTATCAAATATTAAGTGTTTTTACAATATTAATTTTTTGTTACCTTCAATAAGGGGAACATTTTTTATTTTTATAAAAATAAATAATATTTCATTATCAGTAATGATGAATATCAAACTGTCTTCTTGAAGTTATTAGAATTCTGACTTTATTTTTCTTATTCTGCAATGATTTTTCATCTTATAACTAAACTTTTTTATTAAAGTGCAAACTCACTATATTAAATACATATCAGTAGCTCATTAGAATTTTAGATAATTGTGATTTTTATGAAAAATATCATGTAAAAATTTAATATACATAGTAATAACTCCCTGAAAATAACTTTAAGTGGTTTATTTCTAATTAGTAAACTCACAAATTTAAATAATGTGTTGTGGTTAGAATAATGAGAAAATATTTTATTTTCATATATTTTGCTCAGTTTATATATATAAACTTATTTTAATTCTCTAATTTTTAATAAGTTTGTATTTTTCAAAATTTTATGATATTAACAAGGGGTTCTGGTGTATGCTTATAATCCCATCAACTGAAGAAGTCAAGGCAGTAGGATTGTCAGTTCAAGACCAAAATGGCCTTAATGCACCAATCAAACGACATAGCCTGACAGACTAGATTAAAAAACAAGACCCAACAATATGCTGTCTTCAAGAGATTCATCTCACAGGAAAAGACATCCACAGACTGAAAGTGAAAGGATGGGAAAAAACATATCACTTACAAACCAAGCAAACAAGCAGGAGTTTCCATCCTCATATCAAATAAAGTGGACTTCAAACCAAAGATGGTGAAAAGAGATAAAGAAGGTCATTTCATACTTCTTAAAGGAATCATACATCAACAAGACTTAACAATCATAAATATCTATGCTCCAAAAATTGGTGCTTCTACGTATATCAAACAAATGCACCTCAAATACAAGAATCAAACAGACTACAACACAATAATACTCGGAGACTTTAACACAGCTCTCTCACAATTGGTAAATCTCCCAAACAAAAACTTAATAAAGAAATCATAGATCTTAATGAAACTATCAATAATATAGACTTAACAGACATATGTAGAGTGTTCCATTCATCAATGAATGAATAAATTTTTTTCTCAGCAGCACATAGATCCTTTTCCAAAATAGATCATACATTATGTCACAAAGCCAGTCTTAGCAAATACAAAAAAATAGAAAATCTACTCTTGCATCCTATCTGACCACAATGGAATAAAATTACAAATCAATGACAGATTAAAAAACAGAAACTACTCCATCACCTGGAAACTAAATAATATGCTATTGAATGATGGATAACAGAATAAATAATATGCTATTGAATGATGGATAACAGAAGATATCAGGGAAGAGATTAAAAAAATTCTCAGAGGAAAATGAAAACTCTGATACAACATATCAAAATCTCTGGGATATCATGAAGGTAGTCCTAAGAGGAAAGTTCATTGCACTATACTCATTCATTAGAAGAAGTAAAAGTCAACAAATTAATGAATTGACACTTCATCTCAAAGCCTTAGAAAAGGAAGAACAAATCAACACCAAAAGAAGTAGAACACAGGAAATAATCAAAATTAGGGCTGAAATCAATGAAACTGAAACAAAAGAAACAATTCAAAAAATTGACAAAACCAAAAGCTGGTTCTTTGAAAAAATAAACAAAATTGACAAAACCTTAGCCACCCTAAGGAAAAGAAGGAGGGAGAAAACCCAAATTATGAAAATTCGTGATGAAAAAGGAAATATCAAAACAGACACTACTGAAATGCAGAGGATAATTAGAAACTATTTTGAAAATTTATACTCCAGTAAAATAGAAAACCTGAAGACACTGACAAATTTCTAGAGGCATATGACTTACCCAAACTGAACCAAGAGGACACACACAACTTGATCACATCAATTTCAAGCAAGGAAATAGAAGATGCCATCAAGAGCCTGCCAACCAAGAAAAGCCCAGGTCCAGACATATTCTCAGCTGAATTCTACAAGATCTTCAAAGAAGAATTAATACCAATACTTCTCAAATTATTTCACAAAATAGAAAAAGAGGGAACCCTTCCAAACTCATTCTATGAGGCAAGTATCACTCTGATTCCAAAACCTGACAGAGACACATCAAAGAAAGACAACTTCAGACCAATATCCCTGATAAACATAGATGCAAAAATTCTCAGTAAAGTTCTGGCAAACAGCATACAAAAACATATTAAAAAATATTGCACGATGATCAAGTAGGGTTCATTCCAGGGATTCAAGGTTGGTTCAACATACGGAAATCAATAAACATAACTCATCACATCAAGAGACTTAAAGTTAAGAGTATATGATTTTATCAATTGATGCAGAGAAAGCATTTGACAAAATACAACACCCTTTTATGTTCAAAATGCTAGGAAAACTTGGGATAGTAGGAGCATACCTCAACTTTGTAAAAGCTATGTATGCTAAACCCAAGACCAACATCATCCTAAATGGAGAAAAATTGGAAGCATTCCCTCTAAAAACGAGAACAAGACAGGGATGCCCTCTTTCACCACTGCTATTCAACATGGTCCTTGAAACACTAGCCAGAGCAATTAAACAGATGAAAGAAATTAAAGGGATACAAATAGGAAAAGAAGAACTCAAACTATCATTGTTTGCAGATGACATGATTCTATACTTAGAGGATCAAAAAAATTCTACCTGAAAATTTCTAGAATTAATAAATGATTTCAGTAAAGTAGCGGGATATAAAATCAACACCCATAAATCAACTGCATTTCTATATACATCAGTGATAAACCCTCTGAAAGAGAAATTAGGATAACTATCCCATTCACAATAGCCTCAAAAAAAATTAAAATACTTGAGAATCAATTTAACAGAACAAGTGAAAAACCTCTACAATGAAAACTAGAACACACTGAAGAAAGAAATTGAAGAAGACCTTAGAAGATGGAAAAATCTCCCATGCTCCTGAATAGGCAGAATCAAAATTGTCAAAATGGCCATACTACCCAAAGCACTATATAGATTCAATGCAATCCCAATTAAAATCCCATGTCATTCCTTATAGAAATAGAAAACGACATCATGAAATTCATTTGAAAAATAAGAGACCCAGAATAGCCAAAGCAATCCTTAGCAAGAAGAGTGAAGCAGGAGGCATCACAATTCCAGACCTTAAATTATACTACAGAGCTATAGTAACAAAAACAGCATGGTACTGGCATCAAAATAGACATGTAGACCAATGGTATAGAATAGAAGACACAGAGACAAACCCACTTAAATACAATTATCTTATACTAGACAAAAGAGCCAAACATGTATACTGGAGAAAATATAGCCTCTTCCACAAATGGTGCTGGGAAAACTAGAAATCCATATGCAGCAAAATGAAACTAAACCCCTATCTCTCACCATGCATAAAATTCAACTCAAAGTGCATCAAGAACCTGGGAATCAGACCAGACACCCAATGCCTAATAGAAGAACAAATAGGCCCAAATCTTCATCATATCAGATTAAGACCATACTTCCTTAACAAGACTCCTATAGCACAAGAAGTAAAATCAAGAATCAATAAATGGGATGGATTCAAACTAAAAAGCTTCTTCTCAGCAAAAGAAATAATCAATGAAGTGAACAGAGAGCCGACATTCTGGGAACAAATCTTTGCCACACACACATCCGATAGAGCACTAATCTCCAGAATATATAGAGAACTCAAAAAACTTAACACCAAAAATCAAACAACCCAATCAAATAAATGAGCCAAGGAGTTGAACAGAAACTTCACAGAAGAAGGTATACAATTGATCAACAGACATATGAAAAAATGTTCAACATCTCTAGCAATCAGAGAAAGGCAAATCAAAACTACCCTAAGATTTCATTTCATGCCAGTCAGAACAGCAATTATCAAGAATAAAAACAACAATAAGTGTTGGCAAGGTTGTGGCGAAAAAGGCATGCTCATACATTGCTGGTGGAACTGCAAATTGCTACAACCAATTTGGAAAGCAGTATGGAGATTCCTTAGAAAACTTGGAATGGAGCCACCATTTGAGACTGCTATCCGACTCCTCAGTCTATACCCAGAAGACTTAAAAACAGCAAACTACAGTGCTGCAGCCACTTCAAGGTTTATAGCAGCTCAATTTACAATAACTAAACTGTGGAACCAACCTAAATGCCCTTCAATAGATGAATGGATTAGGAAACTGTGGTGTATATATACACAATGGAATATTACTCAGCAATAAAAGAGAATAAAATTATGGCATTTGCAGGTTAATGGATGGAGTTGGAAGAATATCATGCTAAGTGAAGTAAGCCAATCTCAGAAAACCAAATGCTGAATGTACTCATTGATAAGTAGATGCTGGTCCATAATGTGGGGAAGGACACGGGAACAATGGAACAACTCTGTTCACAGGTGTGTAAGGGGGAGGGGCCATGGGGACAGTAAGGGTGGTGGAATATGATGGCCAGCATAGCCCTAGCTTTATGTATGATTGCATGTATGTTGTGATTCTATATCACTTACAACCAGAGAAATGAAATGTTATCCTCTATCTGTGTACAATGAAACAAATTGCACTCTAATATCATATAAACCTAAATAGAACAAATAAGTAAATTAAATATGGGAAAAAAAAGAAATAAGAATAATGGCCATAATGACCTAATAATAATTATTTGTTGCAGACATAAGTAATGATTCCAAATCTTTCATATATTTACCAAAACTGACCATATGTTGGTTCATAAGATGAAATCAATAAATTTTGCAGTGTTGACCCTATATAACATATATTCTGTAACCATAATGACAAGGAGTTAGATATAAGTAATAATAAGGAAAATTAGTAAATTACCTTTCTTTGTATGTTAAATGGTATACATGTAGTTTTATCATCAGCAAAAACAAATAATCATTCAAATTTAAATACATTTTGACTTCAGAATCTTTAAAAAATGCCATATTTAACTTGTAGAAAGCATCTAAAATCATAGATAGGAATCTACAAATTTAAATGCATAGTCTAATATCATTAATCTAAAAAATCAAGTTTGTAAAATTTTAGGGAAAATGAATCCCCTCCAAAATAGAATGAATAATAAGTATAACCTTGGAAATAAATGTGGTACAATGCAGACATATGATATAGAAGAAGCATAAATGCTGTCTTATTATAAACCTAAAATACTTAATACTAATTAATTATGCTTATGTTTAAACCATAACTTGATCAAGAGCCAATCCCAAGAGAATCAAGAGAACTTGATCAAGAAGCCAATCCCAACAGAAATCACAGAGATCAATAAAAGCAATGAAAATTTTTATCATTACATGCTAAAAAAATTGTATGTTAAAAAATATGTACATACTGGACACTGTGGTGAATTCCTCTAATCCCAAAGACTTGGGAGGTGTTCCTAGGTTCAATCACCCAATACAAAAAAAAAAAAGTTCAAAAATTACTTGCAAAAAACAACCTGTGGAACTGACATAAGAAATATAAAATACAGTGTGAGATTATTTAAATCATAAATCTACTCTTAAGAGAGTTAATTCCATGATCAGAAGCCTATCAGCTAATCATTTCATACAACTAAGGAATAAATTGGATTAGGAATGTAATTCAGTGGTATATCACTCGTCTAGTATGCAGGAGAACCTGGGTTCAGTTCCCAGTGCTACACATACACAAGAATGAAGTATATCAATATTATAAAAATAACACATAATTTGCTTCTTAAGATCATATGACCTAGAAATCCAAACCTGACAGGACTACTACAAAAAAGGGCAATTGAGGCCAGTGCCTCTTGATTATTGATACAAATAACCTAAAAATATATAGACACTTATACCTACCAAATTTAAATAGGTGAGATTAGCAGTGAACTAATGTGCATACATTTCAGTACTTGAAGTTATCGTTCAATAACCATACCAAACATAGGGCACAGTGATTTAGTTCAGGATCTCTGACTGTCAGGCAGCCAGAGTCTGTGCCTCCACAGGGAACTTCCTGTGTAAAAGTGAAGGTTAAGATTGCCCAGCAGCTATGGTGACACCCTGCTTAAAAAGGATTTGTGCAAGGGACAGGACTATCAGCCTTGACCCTGAGTACAGACAGCAGCTGTCAGGGATGGAGAATTATGAGCGCAAAAATATAATTTTATAATTGGTTACCAGTACTTCATCCTTCACCCCACATGCTTTGAAGAAACTTTCTCACAGAAAACTATTTTGATGATAAAACCTATATAATAAACATGCTGGATCATTGTTCCTCCATCAGAGAATGGTGTTCCACCTGGTCTCAGCTTTCTCTGTGTGTCTGTTCGTCTTTTCTAATCTTTCATCACCCCTCACCAGTTTCTGAATTAATGGCTGCCCAGGTTGTGGCACCAACTAATGTTACTTATGAGATGGATATAAGATGAGAAAATTTATCAAGTACATTAAACACAAGAGATGAGAAGAAACTTTAGTAAACTAGGGGAAAGCAACCACTTTATATTATAATAGTACTTGCAAATGACCTATAGCAGACACTGGGTTGAAGGGTCAACTACTGAATGCTTGAGATTTAGAATGAGAAGTCAATTCCTATTCTCACAATTGATAGTCAACATTGTTCTACAGACCTGAATTAGGACAATCAGATATGGAGAAAAAAAAGCAAAATTATAAGAATTTAAATATAATAAAATAAAATAGCCTTTGAGTATAAGTTAATTTGTTTATTAACACAAAAGAATTCACAGATGAATAGATTTAGTAGTACAATATAAATATGCAAAATTAATTCATATTATGTTAATTTATAGTAGTTTCAAAGATAGATGTATAGGATAATTTTAATAATAGATGTGAAAAATAAATACAAGATAAACTACAGAGGATAATTTAGAGTAATTAAGTAAAATGTAATTTGAGTAAGGAATCATGGATCATGGCTCAGAAAATGAAATATTTGAAGATAATACATTATCCTTAAGTTCATCTATATATTCAATGCAACTCTCTCAAGAACACTTAGCAGCTTTGAGGGGGAGAAAAACCTATTTCTATAACATGAAATTGCAAAGGGCCAGAGATAGCCAACACACTATCAAAAGGATGACAAAGGAGGAGAGCTTAACTAACATGTAGAATTATCATTAAGTCACATTAATTAAAGATAATGCACAAATCTCCACTTCAAGGTTAGCAAATATTAATCATCTATGTTATAAATAATTATACTCACTGTATTGGGATTAGAAAGCTTAATGTCTTTTCAGGGTGTGAGGTGGCTCTTGGAATATTTTTAATATTTTTTTTTTCTATTTGAAACATTACTATGTCTATAAGGTCACATTCTGAAATTTCATTGAGCCAAATACTTATTATTAGCCATTTCCCATAAGTCTATTATGTTTCAATAAAAATGTATTAAGAGGAGATACACACTTAGAAAAAAATTCAAGGAAAAAACTGATTGCTAGAATTAACATTACTCTCATATATTGTTGTTGCATTGAAACTAAATGAAAATTCTTTTCATAAGAAGATATCATTTCTTTCAAGCTTCTCAGTTCAATTTTTGCCATGAAGATAGTATATTAATTGCTGGATATAGCTGCCAATTTTATATTTTTATATTTATATATTTTTATATTTATATTTATATACATATATTTATAATATAATTATTTATAAATATATTTTTACATTTATATTTTTATATTTATATATGTAGGTTCTAAAAGCATATCATGAATTAATGCTTTCAGTTAATGAAGTGGTATCGCCATCTTCCTTTCTCTTTGTGGTTTTCTTCAACAACTTAGAAACAGGTCAATAAATCTAGCCACACCATGTATATAATTGTATGTATTTACATTTCACAGTCATAAGTTTAAAAAATTGGCTCTGAGGGTATTTTTCTTTTCTTTTCTTTTCTTTTTTGGTACTGGGGATTGAATTCAGGGGTACTCAACCACAGAGCCACATCCTCAGCCCTATTTTGTGTTTTATGCAGACACAGGGTCTCACTGAGTTGCTTAGCGCCTAGCTGCTGCTGAGGCTGGCTTTGAACTCGCGATTCTCCTGTCTCAGCGTCCCAAAGTGCTGAACATTTAAATATAAAATTTACCAATACTTGAACAATAGAAGTCTAATTTTCGTAAGTATTAGAAGCTTCAAGCTCTAGTTGCAGTTCCTAAATATTTGCTTGACCTTAGGCAAAATATGTTAATAGTGATAATAATAAAAACTATTGAAATTCATATGTTTTTCAGGCAGTGGATACTTGCTTTTAAATTTAATAAAGCACCAATAGAAAATTTACTTTTGTTATACTTCCTTCTCCAGATGAATTATTTGGGAATTAATAAAAAATAGTTTTCTTTCTGCCTAGGTCATCATCTAGTCTCTCTTTTTCCTTATAATTCCAGGGCATCAAGGAAATTTGGAAACAGTTGAAGGCTAAAATTTAGATATCTTTAATTTTTGAAGTTTTAATTTTCGAAGTTTTCCTTTTCAAAACTCTGGCCAATGTGAACAATTTAGCCTAATATCTCAAAAGGGGTTTGATGGTGGAAATTAAAGGTTATGCAGGTGAAACAGATCAATAAGAATTGGAACAGTCTAGGAACTTCCGGATAGGATTTGCACTAATGTACTGAAGTCACACAGGAGAAATAACAGAACAGTTTTATCTGAAATTTGCAACTTGACCTCACCTACCTTGGAAGTGTCAGACATGTGTTTTCCTTAATAAATGATACTTCAATAATTGGATAAAATCCTGTTCTATCAATATTATATCATATTGCCAATTTATTTAATATATTTTGAATACTACATGGATAATTGTATATTTATGAAAATAATTTTATATGTATAATGAATCATTAGTAAAAAGGTGTTTAATATTTTAAAATCTTTAATTTTCCTAAAGATGCAGACATATTAAATTATAAATGTTTGAGAAATATCAGAAATAAAATTTAAACTAAATTCAATAGAATAGCAGGTATAAAAAACATATATTATATAGATAGATATAAAATATATATAATAGCAGATATAAAATATATATACACAATATATAGATATAAAATATATATAGTAAATAGTATATTTTATATTTACTTTCAGTAAAATTACTTTTTCTACAAATGTGAATAATGTCATATTCGCTATTGAGTTTGTTTTCAATTCAATCTATGTTCTAGACAGATATAAAAATATATATTTCTATATACATATAGAAATATATATGTTTATGTTTACATAATATAAATATATATAAAATATATATTTATATATATTATATAGTGTGGATGGTAAACTAGAAAGGAATCGGATTGAGGTGAGTAGGATATTAATCTTAATTATGTATTTCTCTCTCTCTCTCTGTGTATATGTATGTCTGTGTGTGTGTGTGTGTGTGTGTGTGTGTGTGTGTTTGGTACCAGGGATAGAAACCAGGGAGTCCTAACCACTAAGCCACATACCCAGCTCTTTTTAAATTTTAAGACAGGGTTTTGCTAATTTGCTAAGGGCCTCACTAAATTGCTGAGGCTTGCTTTGAAGTTTTGATTCTCCTGCCTCAGCCACCCAAGCTGCTGGTATTACAGGTGGCTTCAAACATTTTAATGAACAAAAGTGTAAATGGCTAAAATAATGTCTCTTTCTCTAGTTAAATAACCCTGAAATGGAATTGCTTTACATAAATTAGGATAGCATAGTTATTGGTGCACAGAAGGAAAGCAGATAACATTGTGTTTTTGAAATATTCCATTTTCATCAGTATTTTTTATACTTTATACTTAAGATTTTGATAGAGTATACCTAGAAAATATGAGAGCAAATTAGATCAAGGAAGAATTGCACTTTCTATAAGGAACAGTAAAATGAATTTCAATGAAAAATACTAATATTGTGCTGGTGATACAATGACTTTTCTAGTATTTATTTGCATGGGAAAATTATTGGCTTATATATTTTGTTTACTTTAGGCCAAAACCTAAGTGGAAAATATGAAAAACAGTAATTACACTTTCAAATTTTTAATCCTTTATTACTTTATAGATTTATTGAGATATAATTTATATACCATGATCCATACATATTTTTAAATATACAATTTAATAATATTTAAGTGATATTTTAATATATATTTATTAATACTTTCATGAAAGTAAATACAAGAATCCAGAACCAAGGTAGAGTTTTACTAATTAGAGCAGTAATCACATTGTTTCTTCTTTGCTCTAACTCTTCTCACTTCCTGGATAGAGAGATAAAAAGAAATTAGCCATCTTGCATGTGCAAAGGATGCTACCAGTTGAGAAAAAACACTGAAATTAGAAAAATTAGGAAGCTAATGTTTATATAGGGCAGCTCTGGAGCTTTTCCCTCCTTTTTTTATTTTTATTTTTTTCTAAGGAAGAGAAGCTGTTTCCCCAGCATAAGAAAACTATTTTTGGAGAAACAAGTGGAAAATCCTTATCTTCTTAATTTATGGTGGTAAGTAATAGTTTGCAAGGGAGTTAGATGGAAAATAATACACAGTTTTATCCTCATTTGAAAAATAATCACGTATGGGCTTTCCTTCTCAGGTGTCTCAGCTTTCAACAACCATTAGCTTCCAAGTCTGTTCTCTAACCAGAATCTCAGGTTTCCTTGTTCAGAAAGTTCTAATGGCAGAAACATGGAAGTATTTTCTCTAAAGTTTCCCACTGACATGTACATACATTTGTGAAACCAATTGCTGTAAGCGAGAAAGGGAAGATACCCAAAGGTTGCTTTATCTGGGTACAGCTCCTCTCCATAGGCCCTCCTTGCATCAGCCCTGACCCAGGCAGCCCCTAATCTGTACTTTTGTCTTTGTACTTTGTATTTACAACTTTGTACTTTCACAATGGCATAAAGATACATATTTCAGTTACATATTTAAGTTACATATTTCTTTGCTTAATGCAGTTATTTTCTAACCAAAAATTTAATTAAAAAAAATGTTTGAATCAATTACATTAGCTATCAGGTTTTAACATGCAAGTAAACAGATAATGAAATAAAACATCATATCATATAATGAACTATAAATTAAATTATTACTATGACTAAAATCAAAATAATGACTTTAACAATACATCACTTCTTTAATGCATAAGCAAAACAAATTGTTCTTTTTGAAAAGAGTTAACTACAAGAGAGAAAAACTTCCATCAAAGTGTAATTTCTTACTTCTAGTTTCTATTTTATGGGGTTGGAATGCTGAAGGGAAATCATAACTAGCTCTCTAAAAACAAATAGCTATTTGTTATGTAATGATTTTGCAGATGCATGCATCTATCCAAACACATCATCTTGAGCACTATAAATATTGTTTATTATGTTTTGATATATATCAATAATGTAATTTTTAAAAATTTAAGAAATTTCAAATATTAACTTGAAAATTTATCAATTTCAATTTGGACTATAATACATTACACTTATTAAGAAGTAAAAAAGTCTTTTTGTTCAATGTCAAAGGATATAAAAATACAATTAATATTCTACTCACCTCAATCCAATTCCTTTCTAGTTTACTGTCCACACTTTTTCAGTGGGCTTGTACTTTTTACCTTTGGTATCATCAGTGTACTCTGTGAAATCAATTATGTTGTCAATCTTATTTTAGAAACTTATTTATTTCATTAAATATTGTTTGAATTAACATTACCTTCAAAGTATTTTTCCCAAGAATGAAGGGAAATATGAATCCAATAAATCATATGGGCAGGTGTACAATTCTTCATGTATCATCACCCTAACAAAATGAAGAATGTTTATAATTTTAGACAAATAACTAAGTACTTCTTCCAACCTAAACTGACAACAAACCACATAGAGGTTAACAATCCAGGACTTGGCAAGAACAGTACAAGTGTTTGGAATTATAATAACAGTGGAATAGGCATTGTATATTATTTTGGCTTTTAACCAAACCTAAAATTAACCAGCATTATGGATGTATGTAGTTTAACTAAAGCTCTCTGGGAGCGGGGAGAGAGAATGAGCAAGCATATTTCTATGTCAGACAACAGATACAAATCATGTTCTGTCTCTGGAATGAGAACAATTTGATGATCATTTATACCAGCAGAAACTCTGTCATTATAATTTCCACTTAAAGAAAAAAATAGAGATCATTTTCTTTACACTTCTAGAGAAAAAATACAAAGGTTTAAATTTTCAAGTGCTATTTGGTATTAAATAAAATATTTTAACACAATTCATTTTTAATTGACTGGAAAAAATATCTGTCCAATTTAAGTTTTTTGGCAGAAACTTTTTTGTCATAGTGAAGGTGAGGTTGAAAATTTTCTTTCTTTCTTTCTCATGCTCTGTTTTGAAGGCTCTCATTTTGTGAAAGTTAATATTATTTTTCACTTACCAAATATAGCACCTTTTATCTAGAGTAGGTAATACATATTAAAATTCTTAACAACCAGTAAGTTTGAGCTAAAGCAGCCATAATGTGACAACCAAGAATATATTGTACAATTCATTCTTTTAAATTCACTTCCTTGTCAAACGCTGGTTGACATGTGTTATATGTGCACATTTTATTTTAGAAATGTTTGGAGTTAGTCATCTGAACACTAGAATTGCCACGCCTAGATTTCAAAGAATCTGATGTTACAATCTCAGCTGACTGATATTTAATTACACTTTAATTGTATTTTTTGAATTTGCAATAACTGAATGAGAAAATCATGTCATCAACATTCTTTAGTATTTACTTAG
The DNA here is from genome assembly GCA_004024805.1 of Geosciurus inauris. Classification (NCBI taxonomy): domain Eukaryota; kingdom Metazoa; phylum Chordata; class Mammalia; order Rodentia; family Sciuridae; genus Geosciurus; species Geosciurus inauris. Next base: position 15,882 of record PVHX01010601.1, on the reverse strand, counting down.
AAATAGTTTGCTTTATTTGTTAAGGTACTGAATATTGCAACTATTTTGGCCTTTAAATGTTTCCCTACTAGACTACTTACTAAATCTTGGTGTAGAAGAAAGTATAAGGCCAAAAAAGGTGGTTGATATACATCAAACCCATTAATTTTGTGTAAAGCAGCACTTCTTTAATCAGTGACAGATTTGCTAAAATGTCAAGTCCATTCAATAATTTAAGATAAAACCTGAGATTCTGCATGTCTAACAAATTCCCAGTCTCATGGTCCTGATTCATTGATCTCATACTGAAGAGAAAGTTTATAAGAAATATTTCTCTTTACAAGAACATTTCTACTTTGATATATTCTTGCAGGACAACTAAAATATGTGCAACCTAAATTACTGTAAACAATGGTCATTTGTGGGCAGATTTTTCTCATTTAGCAATGCAAATGAATGAAATGTTATTAAAAAAGACATCTTTATTTTGTGTTCCAAAAGGGATATCTATATCCAAATTACTTGCTTTGGCTGCTAATGATAGACCCACCAGACCTTCCTATCATATAGAAAAAAAAAAAATACAGGTGGAAAGGATGTGATCCATCTGCCCACTCAATAGAAACACATTCTTATTTATAATAGTTTATATGGCTCAGTGGATCATGGTTTGTTGTTCTGGGTTCTTCTTCCAGTCCACATATGATAAATTAATATATTCCAATAGTTATATTCAAATTATATTAGTTAGCTCCAATAATCTACCAGTTGGGTATCTCCAACATAATTTTAAAGAATTTGGCAGATATTTTGCCTCATGGTCATATAAATGTTAAGATGAAAAATACTTATTTAGCATTTTCTATAACTCATACCATTGACTTATTAGGAACTAATTTTTCTTATGGTCTTGTGTATAAATTGTCTCTGCATACAATCAGAAACTACAGAACTGACCTTTGGAGATTACACATTCTGGATAACTTACAAGGGATGAGTGCTCCATATTCTCACTTTTCTCTCTGTCTTTATCATCAAATAATTTGAGGTGATCAGGAAAGTCTGTCTCAGGTATCTTTATACTGATTTTTTAGAGATTAATATCATATTTTTTCTACAATTTTTCATATATACTAAATAAAATTTCAGCATAGAGAATGTGTTTTAATTATGTACATATTAGCACTAATGATTTAATTTTCCATCCAGTTTTATAGATTGTGATTATATATAGAATGCTGAATTGTATGTTCTTTATATAACTTTGTACTATTGAATCAGTTGATAACAAACTTATGAAGTTTAGTTTTTTGAATGTATTACTATATAAATAAGGTATTGTACATCCAATACTCAAAGAAAATGAACCACAAAGCTCTACAAGATTATTCTACACAAAGAAAAGTAAAAGGAAAGTATTTTTCAAGTATATGACATTTGTTTTCTAAGCAATTTTGTTTTTGTGGGCACATGAAATTGGGAACAGTCATATAAAATATCTTTAAAGTATAAAACACAGCTGTTAGAAAAAAAAAAGTATCTAAAATGCAAATGCACCAATAAAATTCTCATAATTAAATAAGTAAACTAAGTGAGTTGGAGCTATTTTGTCAATATCTACTATACATTTTTATATATTGCAACTGAAATTTTTTCATTTTTATAGAAAAATGAGAAATGGGAAATAAGGGTTTTTTGGAGTAAATTGTTATATAAAAATATGACTGACTATATCAATATTAAAATATTAAATACATATATTAAAAATATCAGTTCAAAAATAATCATCTATCTGGTTCAACTCCATACACACATATTTTGTCAATATGCAAATTACTAAAGTAAGGTCTTAGTAAAATGACATGCCAACCTGTCAATGAAAAGAAGACAAAGTCATACAATATAGTAACACAATTTGGTCTTAGATAAGGCTTTAAAGATTCATAAGTGTTTGCCTTGACTGCACTTCTGTACTTTGCTTTCAAAAGGTCTTTATAGCTTCTATCTTTTGTTTATGTCCTAAACAAACCCTTTATGACTCAAAACATAATTTCATTCATACATGAATTATAACTTTTCCAGAACCAAAATACATAGTTCTAGGGAAAACTGATAAATTTTCATCTTGTAACTTTGTACACTCCACATATCCCTTCCTTCTAATAAGACATGATAACTGGGATTAATGTCAAAACCAAGTTACTGTTTCCCTGATGCTCCTTATTAAAGTTAACTAGGTGATGTTCAAGCTGAAATGATGGGATATGCAATCCTAATGTGGAAATGTTATGATATTTTCAGGTACTGAAAATAATCAGTGTGACTTTTGACAAGATTTGGGAAGGACTTTCTCAGACTAACTTGCATGCTGTGAACAATTAAGTATACTTAGACATATAACTTATTTTTTAAATATAGGAAAGCATAAGTGAATTACTAACAGTGCTTGAATCTAGAAGGATAGTATCCTAAAGAAGAGAAAACTTCATAGGGAAGCTGTGGCATATAAAAATACCTTCTTCAAGAGTAAAAACATGGGCTGGGATTATGGCGCAGTGGTAGTGTGCTCGCCTAGCACGCATAAGGCACTGGGTTCGATCCTCAGCACCACATAAAAATAAAATAAAGATATTCTGTCACCTACAACTAAAAAATAAACATTTAAAAAAAAAGAGTAAAAACACTTATCCTATCTTGTATGTTCAAACAACAATCACTGAATATAATTAATTAATGCAAAAAAGTATTGGGTGTGCTGGAGCGCCCCAACTAGCATTTGATGTGCACTAATCAAACACTATAGGTAATTTATACTATCCTAGGGCAACTAAATACTACCTTCAATTCACACAATCCTAGGGCAACTAATCATTACAATTAATTCACACAATCCTAGGGCAACCACAATCCCCAAAGACCCTCCTATGTCAGGTGACTTCTCTTAGCCAAAGAGCAGATGTTGTCCTTGTCTGGTGGTTCTCTTCAGCCGATTGCTAGACATCAGGGAATGGTGGAACATCCAGGGACAGACAGCAAGGCTGCTCTCACTGATGTCCTTGGAGAAAGCCCAAAAATGTGGCAGGGCAAGCAGTTTAAAAGCCATTCCAAGTTGGTGTGGGCTGAGTTGGTGGTGTGAGCTGAGTTGGTAGTGTGGGCTGGTGATTGGTTACAACCAGTAAAAGCCAATATCCATTGGTTATGTCCAGTGAGATAGTATAATTGCAACTGGGCCTTTCTTTGGGCATATGTATAGGCTGAGCCCCCCTATCAATTGTAACCAGTAGGCCTGTTGTTAGATCCCCCTCACTGCCCCTTGTCGATTACATGGGCTGAGCTGCCTATCAACTGTAGGCCTACAGTTAGGTGCCCTTTGAAGTCCTTGATTGCATGGGCTAGGCTATCAATCAATTCTAGGCCTATGGTTAGGGGCCTTTTACAGCCCCCATCAATTGCAAGCAGGCATGACTAAGCAAGTCAATGGCCGCTGTTCCTTATGGCCAGCAACCCAGTGAATGCCCGCATGTCTAGGCATGTCTGTGGCATATGCTTCTTACATTGTCCCTGCATTGAACTATGAAATTATGGTTCCCACTATGACCTGTAGTCTAAGTTTAAAAATAAATTGGCTTGAGATAGGAATATTACTACACATTATACTCTTCACAAAAGTGAATTACAGAGGCATTGCAACTCTACTAAGAAGTAGTCATGCAGTTCTCTAGAAAAATAATATATTGCCAGTGGATAACACTTCAATCAGTGCACCTGGAAGAAAAAGTAGTCAGATGTATGAACCTCTTTATTAACAATGAAAAATAATTTTTAGTAAGAAATGTGAAAGAAATAGGATTAGGCTGTTGTTATAGAATGTTCAGGGAAATAAGTAATGCTAATTAACCTCTAAAAATTAAGACTATGAAGAAATATGTGACCAATGACTATGCATATAAAAGAGCAAGTACTAAGAAACTCAATAAAATTATATTTTCATGTACATTAATAATTTTCTTTTACACATCCATTCTTGTCTTTCCTTAATGGGCCCATGAGTAAAGTGGCTATAGCCAAAATAACTGAAATCATGTATAGTCTTAATAATAGGTGTTAATACTAAATGAGACAATAATGGCCAGAACTATTGCTGTCTCTACCCAAGCTGTTCCTATCAGATATTAACACTAAACTACAAGATGACTGTATTGAACAACTTCAGTATAGAAGAGGTAAAAATTTGTCTTCACAGAAATAAGTTCTTTAGATTAATATTTTCCACTCCTAACTGAAAAAGTTTTGTGGAACTACCAAATTCCTTATTTTTCATTCATTGTATTCCATGCACCATTGTTTCTCATTAGGAGAATCACATTCATAGTCTGAAGATTACAGCAATGCTCAGGGAAATGATTTGGTCTTATATAACCCATGACAAAATAGCTGGCCTGATAGAATAATTAATAGTATATTCATAACTTTACTGAATTTCCAGCTGTATGACAACTCTGAGAGTGCTGGTGGTTGGATATTTCACATAATGTGGTACATGCTCCAAACCAGCAAATAATGGGTAGATTTCCCATAGGCAGTTACCAATGGTCAAAATATTCATGTGTGAAAGTGAGAAAGTTGTTTTTTTTTTATTGCTAATAATTAGCTTTTAGATAACATTTTACATCCTACCCTGCATATTGGAGCTCAGTTGTTTTACAGACTTCAGTTCTTTAATGAAAAATAATTCTCCTATATTATGGTTTGAATATAAGGTATTTTCCTAAATCTTCTGTGTTGATGAAGTAATATTGAAAAGTAAAATCATTGAATTATATTAGAATAATATTCTAATCAGTCATCCCTAGGTTAAGCAGACTAAAGAGATGATAACTTTAAGCAAATGGGCATGGCTAGGTGAGGGAGATCCTTGGAGCATCCCCTGGAAAAGTACCCCTGGTTCCTGGAAGCCAGGAATGAAGCAGTGCTCCTCCACCATGCCATTTCACCACAATTTGTGGCATCACCTTGGGTTCAGAGCATGGGACTCAGGCAAGAGTGGACCAAAATTCTGAATCAATGAGCTAAAGAAAACTTCTAACAAAATACAGCACACTTTTAAGTTCAAAACTCTAGAAAAACTAGGGATAGTAGGAACGTAACTCAACATGGTAAAAGCTATCTATGCTAAACCCATGGCAAACATCATCCTAAATGGAGAAAAATTGGATGAATTTCCTCAAAAATATGGAATATGACAGGGATGACCTCTTTCAGAACTCCTATTGAACATAGTTCTTGAAACTCTAACCAGAGCAATTAGACAGATGAAAGAAATTAACGGGGTACAGGAACAGAAGAAATTGAACTATCATTATTTGCTGATGATATGATTCTATATTTCATGGATCAAAAAAATTCCATCAGAAAGCTACTAGAAATAAAAATCAGTTTAGCAAATTAGCAGGATATAAAATCACTACTCAAAAATCAAATGCATTCCTATACATCAGTGATGAAACCTCTGAAAGAGAAATTAGGAAAACTAACCCATTCACAAAAGCCTCAAAAAACAAACAAAAAACTTGGGAATCAATTTAACAAAAGAGATGAAAGACCTCTATAATGAAAACTACAGAACACTAAGAAAGAAATTGAAGGAGACCTTAGAAGATGGAAAGATCTCCCATGCTCCTGGATAGGCAGAGTTAATATTGTCAAAATGGCCATACTACCCAAAGCGCTATACTGTGCTGTATTTTGACAGATACTCTCTCTGCATCAATTGATATAATCATGTGATTCTTGTCTTTAAGTCTATTGATGTGATGAATTATATTTATTGATTTTGTTATGTTGAACTAACCTTACTTCCCTGTAATGAACCCCATTTGATCACAGTGCACTATTTTTTTGAACATGATTTTGTATACAATTTGCTAAATTTTTTTGAAAATATTTACATCAATTTCATCAGGGATATTGGTCTGAAATTTCCTTTCCTTAATGTGTCTCTGCCTATTTTTTTTGTATCAGGATGATACTCACCTCATGCAATGAATTTGGAAGGGGTCCCTCCTTTTCTATTTCGTGTACATGGTGAGAGATAGGGATTTAATTTTATTTTGCTGCATCTGGATTTCCAGTTTTCCCAGCACTATTTGTTAAAGAGGTAATCTATTCTTCAATGTATTTTTTTGGTGACTTTGTTTAGTTTGCAATAACTATATATGGATTTGTCTCTGTGTCTTCTATTCTGTACCATTGGTCTACATTAATTGGTATTAATTCTTCTTTGTAGGTCTTGTAGAACTAGGCTGTGAATCCATCTGGCCCTGGACTTTTCTTGGTTGGTGGGCTTTGGATGGATCTTTTATTTTATTTCCTTGCTTTGACATTGATCTGTTTAAATTGTGTAGGTTCTCTTGGTTCAGCTTGGGTAAATCATATGTCTCTAGAAATTTGTCAGTGTCTTCAAGGTTTTCTATTTTACTGGGGTATAAATTTTCAAAATAGTTTCTAATTGTCTTCTATATTTCAATAGTGTCTGTCATGATATTTACTTTTTCATTTCCAATTTAATAATTTGAGTTTTCTCTTTCCTTTTTAGGGTAGCTAAGGGTTTCTCAATTTTATTCATTTTTTTCAAAAAATAATCCTTTTTGTTTATTTTTTGATTATTACTTTTGTTTCAATTTTATTGATTTCAGCCTTGATTTTAATTATTCTCTGCCTTCTACTACTTTTAGCATTGGTTTGTTCTTCCTTTTCCTGGTCTTTGATATGCAATGTCAAGTCATTTTTTGTTGACTTTAACTTCTTTTAATGTATGAGCTTAATGCAATGAACTTTCCTCTTAGCCCTGCCTCCACAGTGTCCCAGTGATTTTGACAGGTTTGGTCAGAGTTCACATTTACTCTAAGAATTTCTTTATCTCCTCCTTTCTGTTATTCATATATCATTCCATAGTGTATTATTTAGTCTCCAGGTGTTGAAGTAGCTTCTATTTTTTATTTTATCAATCATTTCTAATTTCATTCCATCATGTTTAGATAGAATACAGGGTAGTACCTTTATTTTTTCTTTTTTTCTTTTTTTCTTTTTGCATTTGCTAAGACTTGCTTTGTGGCATAACATATGATCTATTTTGGAGAAGGATTCATATGCTGTAAAGACAAAATTGTATTTGCTCATTGATGGATGAAATACTCCATGTATGTCTGTTAAGTCTAAATTATTGATTGTTTTTATTGAGTTCTATAGTTTGTTAAGGATTACCTATTTTGTGGTGAGCGAGGTGTGTTAAAGTCACCCAGTATTATTGTGTTGTGGTCTATTTGATTCTTGTAGTTGAGAAAGGTTTGTTTGGTATACATAGATGCCCCATTGTTTGGGGCATAGATATTTATGATTATTATGTCTTGTTGATGTATGATTTCCTTGAGTAGTATAAAATGCCCTTTTTTGTCTATTTCCACTAATGTTGGTTTGAAGTCCACTTTATCTGATATGAGAATGGAAACCCCTGCTTGTTTATGTGGTCCATGTGAGTGATGTTTTTTTTCCCATTCTTTCACCATCAATCTATGGATGTCTTTCCCCGTGACATGAATATCTTGAAGGCAGCATATTTTGGGGTATTTTTTAATCCAATCTGTCAGTCTATGTATTTTAATTGATGAGTTTAGGCCATTCACATTCAGGATTATTATTAAAATATGATTTATATTCCAGTCATTTGGTTTATTTTTGGTTTTTGGCTTGACTTGGTTTCTCCTTTGCTTGGCCTTTCCTTTATTGTATTTTCTCCCTTAGGAGATTTTTATTGTTGTTATTCATTTTATTCAAAATATTCCATGGAATATTTTGCCAAGAATGTTCTATAGCGTAGGTTTTCTCACTGTAAATATTTTTAACTTTTGTTTATCATGGAAGGTTTCTATTTCATCATCAAATCTAAATCATAATTTTGCTAGGTATAGAATTCTTGGTTGACATCCATTTTCTTTCAGAGCTTGGTATATGTTGTTCTAGGATCTCCTGTCTTTGAAGGTCTGGGTTGAAAAATCTGCTGAGATTTGAATTGCTCTCCCCCTATATGTAATCTGATTCTACTCTCTTGCAGCATTTAAAATTATATCCTTATTCTGTATGCTAAGCATTTTCATTATAATATGGCTTGGTGTAAATCTTTTGTAATTTTGTACATTTGGTGTCCTGTAAGCCTCTCGTATTTGGTTTTCCTATTCATTCTTCATGTTTGGGAAATTGTCTGATATTGCTTCATTGAAGAAGTTGTGCATTACTTCTTGAAACTCTGTGTCTTCCTTCATCCCAGTAAATCTTAGATTTGTCTTTTGATGTTATCCCATAATTCTTGGATGTTCTGCTCATGGTTTCTTACTATTTTTACTCTGTGGTCAACTTTATTTTGGAGAGTGTATATTTTGTCTTCATTGTCTGAGGTTCTGTCTTCCAAGTGATCTAGTTTGTTGGTGATGCTTTCTATTGTGTTTTTTATTTGGTTTATTGTTTCCTTCAGTTCAAAGATTTCTGTTTTGTTTGTTTTTCAGAATCTCTACCTCTTTCTTGAAATAATCTTTGCTACCTGTATTTGCTCTCTTATCTCTTTGTTGGACTGATCAATTTTTGCCTGTATTTGTTCACTTAGGTCATTCTTTAATTTGCAGATCATTTTAATTACATACACTGTGAACTACTCTGAAATTTCATCTACTGCACTGTCACTAGATTCTATTATTGTAGAATCTTGATTTTGGTGGGGACACTTTTTTCTCTTGTTTCTTTATGTTGTCTGTGTCTTCCTCTCTTGCAGTGCAGATCTAAAGTATTACAGTTTCTACACTGTAATCTTGAAGTATCCCTGGAGGCTAACAATACCTCACTTTTAAGGGGGATATCAATGTTCACAGCACCCAATGCAACAAATATGCAGCCATAAATTGATTAGCTCCTATTTATACATTTACAGTTTTGTTTCTATAAACAAAAATGATGAGTTCAATTATCTTTTACCATATATCCAGTAGATTTGCATAAGATTTTATAGTTTCTAATGATTGAAAAAGAAAGAATGGGGGGGCAGGATGTGATGTTTATGACATGAGATGTAAAAATATAGAAGTATTAGATTATAGGATGTGTGAAGGGGAAATCAAAAGAAGTTGGCTGTTAGCAGGGAAAAAAATGGTGGCAACTCCATGCAAGGCTCCCTGTTGCCTCTGCAACAGGATAATGTCTGTTAGCACACCTAATAGGGATACCTCTGGTGCAACCAGTCCCACAAAGACCTTGGTGATGGTCTCCAAGGTCTTGGTTGTTGTCCTCTAATTGAAGCAACCACATCCCTAGTTGGTGTATGCAATATCGTCAAGCCTGTAGCTACCTTGATATTGGGCTTCTGGGCCCTAGTCAGTGGTGTCCTTAAATGGAAGCTTCCCCAACTAAAGATGGTGGAGGCAACAGCAGAGGTAACTTCAGATGGTGGTGGAGGCAACTGCTTTCAGAGGTGGGGCTGGAAGGATGAGCTGTGTGCTGGCATTGGGTGACCTGCTCAGTGGTGGCAAATGGTGCTGCAATGGGCAGCTGTTCCTGTCCATTGTCTGTGGTGTAGATTACCACATGGGAAGGGCTATGTTGGTGACTGCAGTGTCCCAAGATGGAGGAGGTTTGGGTGGGGTCTCACATTGGTGGACAGGAAGCCACCACATGGTGATCCTGTCTGTGCAGGCATGGTTGTGTTCTTGGTCCAGGCTCCAGTATGGGTACAGTTGTGTCTACTTTGTCTTTAATTGAGAACCAATCTTAAAAGATTAAACATCCTTTAACAACATGATTGTTCATAAAATCATTTTAGTCTCAGAATAGCTACATATATGCACTCTTTTACACAAACACAACACATCTGAACACACACCAGACATATTTTATTTAGAAATAAACTTCTTGCCATATCATAGTTTTCAATTACTATGAGAATAAAGATATTCATCAAGCTTACATACGGCTTGCAGTTTTGTCAATGTAAAACAGAATCACCTATTTTTCGATAAACAGTCCTGTCAAATACACTAAATGAAGTAGAAGTTTTAAAGAAAGCAGCAATTTTTCTCAATATAGAAACCTTATAGAGACATCTCAGATGGTATTTAAGGCCCCTCTGGACTGTCTAGGATAAATTATTTATTTTAAAATCCTGAATTTTTAAATAAATGCAATAAATAAATAATATTGCACTCTCATGATGGAAAAATATTTATTTTTTCAACTAAGATAATATTTGAACAATTCAACATAGATATAAGGGATGATAATCCAAATTAGGTGAGAAGGTGTCCAAATGGAAGCCAGTTCTATCTAATGTGGAGAATGCTTTGATTTGGAAGTGGTTTGTCCCCTCAAACCACATGTGTTGGGACCTCAATCTTCTATGTACAGATGTTGGGGCCTACTTATAGTCCTTAGGTCAATTATGGGCATGCCTATGAAAGGGATTATGTATTTCTCATGGAACATTTATTAGTTTTCAGGTAGTAATTATTATAAAATGCCAAAACTGGCTCCACGTATTCTCACTCTTGCTTCCTAAAAGCAAATGTATTCCTTTGCTCTAACTTGTGCTCCCACTATGACCATGTACCAGAAGATGATACATCTAAGTGGGCTCTCACCAGAACTAAGCCAGGGTAAGTATCATGCTCTTTAAATTACCCAACTTAGAGCTAAATATACCTCTTTTCTTCATAAGTAGACTGCCTTAGCTATTTTAGGCTAGTGACAAAAATATGACTAATATTGAATGTTAGATCCTTAAGGTTATTTAGGAGGGAACAAAGCCTGATATAGAGATTTAGAACACAAGTATATTGGGGAGATAGTTGGCAGAAGTATTCTGCTATAGTCCCTCCACATTTTGGTACATTTTTTCTGAGAATGCTCAGACTACAAATCTTCTCCATCTCCTGATAATAATAGTGCAGCAGCTAGTCAATTAAGATTGAATAAATCAGGCAAGTTATAGCCTAACTGCTTTCTAATTACATACTTCTCTGAGAGGGACTTATTTGTGTGCTACTTTCTGTACTGTCCTTGCTTTCTCGGTAAAGGCTGATTGCTCAGATTCTCTTTCTTCTCTGATAAGATAAACACTGCATGTACATTTTTTATGTGTCCTTCCATGCTACCTGTGGGAATTAAGGTTTAGGAAACTATAGCATGTTGCTGTGGCTATGAGTCTTTCATATCTACAAGATTTATGCCCTTTTAGAACATGCATAAAATTTCAGCCAGTTACTTTTTCATCTTGCAAGGGGTAAAATTTCAGACCCTTCATGTTTCTTGATGGGGAGCTTATACACATAAGCTACCCTTTCATGAGAGCACAAAGTCTAAACTAAATGAGGAATAATATACACATGGGAGGTGTCTAGGATTTCATGACATGGTGTGAACGATAACTATGAGAGTGCATGGCACACTGTTGAGATTTTGCATCCTCTTGGTTAGACTGTATATCTAAGTTACAGAAAGGCAAGAAACAGTTGTGGATATGTTTGCAGTGGTCCAAGTGTGTGCCAGATACCTAGTGAAGTTAAAAGTGTATTCACAAATGAGGGATGATGGCAGCAATGGGAGAGCTTTTGATTTTAGGAGCTTTTATGAAATTATTAAATATTTTTGGTATAAATGGAGCTAGGCACAACAGGGTTGAAAAGGAAAAATTAAATGAATCCTGAGCAGCATTGGATTGAATCACCATTGTTACATCACAGATGAACATAAATGTGTGTTTCTATAAGTTATGTGTCTCTATGTGTATATTCAAGATTCCCTGTCTTTGTGAAAAGGCTACCAAATAAACATAGGCACACTTAGCACTCAGATGTTAAGATGATAAAGGAACCAAAATTCCTTAAAATGTGACTAATTCTATACTCAGATGGGAGTGATAAAAGATGAACCTCGTGTTCATCTTTCAACTAGTGTTATAAAACAAGAGTGACTCAAACGATGAGCACACATACTGAAAACTTTCCAAGCTCTCACTGTATATTTTTAGGATCAAAACAAATGATTGCATGGATTATAACTCATTTAACAAATAGGAAATCATGATTCCATGAAGAAGTAAATAAATAATACAGTGAAAGTAAGAAAAACCTTAGGATGTTAATAAAGATTACTTTTCACAAAATAGTTCATTATAAATGAAGACTAAAATAACATTATACTGAGAAAAAATAACATTGCATACTATCATCACCCTCATTAAATGAGTAATCAAGGCAGTCTCACCAATAAAGCAACAAATTGGCTTGTGTGTTTTGTAGTAGTATGCAAGCCAAAGAATTCACCACTATGTCTGTTATTCTCGGAAGATGCATGACTTGTAATCATAGGCAATTATCTGACAAACATGATTTGATACCTTATGTAATTGGTTTACAAAATTCAAATTTCTCAAGACTGAGACTTCAAAAATAATGTTTCACAATAGCTAAGCTATGGAGCCAACCTAGGTGCCCTTCAACATACAAATGGACAAAAAAAATGTGGCATATATACCCAAGGATTTTTTACTCAGCCATAAAAAAAAATGACTTTATGACATTTACCAGTAAATGGGTGGTTCTAGAAATTATCATGTTAAGTGAAATAAGCCAAATGCCCCAAAAAAGCAAAGGTCAAATACTTTCTCTGATATATGAAAGCTAACCCACAATAAGGAGTGAGTGGAGAATAGAAGTTCAGTGGAACAGACAAAGGGGAATGAAGAGAAGGGAGGGGTAATGTTAAAAGGAAGGACAGTGGAAGGAATCTGACATAATTTTCCTATGTACATTTCTGAATATAACAGTGAATCTCACCATTGTGTATATTCACAAGAAATTAATTTAAAAAATAACTATGGGTAAATGGCAGAAAGATCAATAGAGAGAATCCAGGAGCAGGGAGTGGAAAAAGGAAAGTGAGAGAAAAGGTATTGGGGTCTGAAGAAGAACAAGATACACTCTGTTCTTTTATAATTATGTCAAAATGAATTCTACTCTCATGTGTAACTACAAAGAACCAATAAAAATAAAAAGATAACTATTTTGAACTAATTAAAAGACATAAGTCAAATGCAATACACACATCATTATTATATTAAGAACATCTTCAAGATGATGGTCGATCTTGAAGGTCATCTATGGATTAAATAATAATGTGTAAATGTTAGCTTCCTAAAAGTCATTGTCTGTATTGTGGTTTTATAGAAGTGGAATAGTTAAGAAGATTTTGTAGGAGAAGATATATCAGAAGAGAATCAGTATATCAGGGACTATGTAGATCATTGAGCTAGGACTGGAAATATAAACATATTTCTTCAAAAAATGAATTAACTATTGCATTTTTGAATATGTTTGTAAACATTTCCACTGCTTAAAATAAATGTTAATAGTATTTCTTTAAAAACATACAGGAAGCTGGGTGCGGTGGCGCATGCCTGTAATCCCAGCGGCTCTGGAGGCTGAGACAGGAGAATCGCAAGTTCAAAGCCAGCTTCAACAAAAAGTGAGGTGCTAAGCAACTCAGTGAGACTCTGTCTCTAACTGAAAATACAAAATAGGGCTGGGAATGTGACTCAGTGGTCAAGTGCCCTTGAGTTCAATCCCTTGTACCAAAACAAAAAGAAAAATAAAAGCATACAGATGCTATAAGAGAAGACATGTATAGTAAAACACAATCAACAAAAAATGATAGTAATTATTTAAAAAATAAAACTGTAAGGTGGAAAATAATTTGAAAAATTTCTATTTATTTAATATTTCTAAATATTCATTATCAAATATTGTATCATGCAATATAGTATATCATGAAAAACACAAAGTATTCCTGGGATATGACTAAATATTTCCAGTAGAGTCATTCTGTGCTTCTAAATTTGGTTTTGTAATCCTGTTACTTTATGCTGAGTCACAAATGATTCCCCAGCTGCTGTTTTATTATTATTCCCACCTACATGTTTCTCTTTATCCGTTTGTATCTTCTTTCTCCAGTTTGTATTATATCAGCCTCCTAGTCATCTAACTGGACTACACTTATATTAATGATTAAAAAATAATCTATCCACAGGCAATCATTTAAAATCCCCAGTCTTCATTGTCTCTTTAATTATAAATATTTTGTTACAAAATAATGAAATTAATTGTAATTCAAATTTTAGTTAAGAAAGTGTTAAATGAGTGTTTTTTAGCATATCCAAATTTATTAACAACTACAAAAATGACAATTTTTTTTTATCAGAAATAGCTTATTACTTAACTAGTCCAAAACCTTTGCCAAAGATAAAGATAACTATTTAGTAGTGTTTATAGGAAAGAAAGTTCATACACACTATTGAGGCTTACCCAAGAAAAAGCATTATGAAAATATAGAATTCAACAAAATGTTAGTACTCACATATGCTTTTCTATTGAATCTGTTGTACAAGTTTCATCTTGGCTAATCTTTAAAGTCCTTGAGAATAACATTTTCTTAAATTTAGCAAACCAATATCCTTACATCCAATTTTCTTATTGAATACTATAAAAATCACTTCAGTTTTACAGTACAATCTAATGTTATTTTTAAATATAATTCTTATTCTTCAGAATTACCTTTTATCTTAATAGCTGGTCTGTGAATATTCTCTCAAAAAGCCTTTGTTACAACTCTACAGGTAATCTCCTAACTACATGTATTTTGATTCTCATTTCATTTAGTTAATATGATCCAAAATAACAGTAAAGGGACATTCTGCTTTTAACAGTCTGTTTATTTGTGTTTATACAGAAATCCAGAAGGTATTCAAACTGCACTGAGTGACATTGTTAAGCATTTCATTGGAAATTGAAATAAATGAACTTCATTAATCAACAATACACATTTGGCATATCTCATGAATTTATGACTATGTATCTACTTTATCCAGAATTGCTAATTTTATGAAATTTTATAGATTATATGAAAAATATAATCAAGTCAGGAAACCTGATGCAAAACTGCTTTTTGATGATCAGATTTACAATGAAAATATATATAACCTAGTATTTCACCCAGAATACACTCCTCGATGTTTTTTACTTCAATGGTACAGATCATTGGGCTGACTATTTAGATGAATGAATAAATTCTTCATATTATTTTAATCATTATAATTTGCAGCTTATGATAGCTTTGATTTATGTTTAACTGAATTCTTTATAAATGGTCAGAATATTAATTATTTTTATGAAATTTTTTTCATATAAAATTATTTTTCATATGAAAATTATTTTTATGAAAATATCTATAAAAAGCTTAATACCAAAAACACTAACAACCCAATCAATATATGGGCCAAACAGCTGAACACAAACTTCACAGAAGAAGATATACAATGCATCAACAGACATATGAAAAAATGTTCAACATCTCTAGCAATGAGAGAAATGCAAATCAAAACTACCCTAAGATTTCATCTCACGCCAGTCAGAATGGCAATTATCAAGAATACAAACAACAATAAGTGTTAGTGAGGTTGTGGGGAAAAAGGCACGCTCATACATTGCTGGTGGAACTGCAAATTGGTACAACCAATCTGGAAAGCAATATGGAGATTCCTTAGAAAACTTGGAATGGAACCACCATTTGAGCCTGCTATCCCACTCCTTGATCTATACCCAGAAGACTTAAAAACAGCTGTAGCCACTTCAATGTTTATAGCAACTCAATTCACAATAGCTAAACTGTGGAACCAACCTAGATGCCCTTCGATAGATGAATGGATAAAGAAACTGTGGTATATATACACAATGGAGTATTACTCAGCAATAAGAGAGAATAAAATTATGGCATTTGCAGGTAAATAGATGAAGTTGGAGAATATCATGCTAA
>PVHX01010600.1:0-69135 GCA_004024805.1 Geosciurus inauris | reverse complement strand
CTGATCATTTTAATTATGTACATTCGGAATTCTTTCTCTGACATTTCATCAACTGTGCTGTCAATGGATTCTGTTACAGTTGTATCCAGGTTTATTTGGGGCACTTTCTTCCCTTGTTTTTTCATGTTGATTGTATATCTTCCTTTCTTGAAATACCAATCTGAGGTATTGCGGCTTCTATCCTATAATCTTGTATTGATACTCCAGATTACCTGTGTCTCACCTTGGAGCTACTTCTGTTCTCCCAGTGTCTCCAGATGAGCACTACTGTCACTAAAGTTGGTGGTGGAAGTAGTGGATGTATCTCTAGAGGGCAGTGGGAGTGGCTTTGGTTGGGGCTCCTGAGGCGGCTCCTGAGGGCTGTTTTGGCCCTCTCTTGCACTCCTGCTGGTGAATAGGAACTCTGGAGTGGAAGTAGAGGCAGGCTCAGGTCTCACTTAGGCCGAGTCACAAGCTGGAGAGTTTGTGTGCGACCCTTACCGTGAGTATGAGCTCCCCTGGGGTTACAGGCTAGCAGGTTTTGGTCTGCCTTCGACTGGGCACCCTGGCATTCCCACCGGAACTCTGGAGTGGAATTGAGGCAGGCCCAGCGCACACTAGGGTGGGGCCTTTTCATGCTGGGGTCTCTGGAGGCTACTCTTTCCCTGGGTGTGCTTTCCTCTGTGGCTGGTAGCAATCAGACTCTGGTCAACCCTTAGTTGGACCCCGGTGGAGTTTCCTGAGGGTGGATCTGGGCCCTCTGCAGCTCCTGCCAGACCCCGGGAACTCAGGAGTGGAACTGGGGCAGATCCAGGCTGCCCTTGGATGGGGCTGCCTCGCGCTGGTGTCTCTGGAGCGACTCCTGCCCTGATTTTGGGCTCCCCAGTGGCTAGAGGTAGCTGACCCTGGTCTCCTTTTGGCTGGACAACCGTGGAAGCTCCTGAGGGTGGATCGGGGCCCTCTGCAGTTCCTGCCGGTCCCCAGGAACTCTGGAGCAGAACTGGGGTGGGCCCCGGTTGCCCTTGGGTGGGGCTGCCTCTCGCTAGGGTGTCTGGGGGGACTCTTACCCTGAGTTTGGGCTCCTCAGTGGCTCGAGGTGGCAGTTCCTGGTCTCCCTCTTGCTGGACACCCGTGGAGGTTTCTGCGGGTGGATCTGGGCCCTCTGCGGCTCCTGCCGGTGCACCGGAGCTCTGGAGTGGAAGTGCGGCTCGCTGTCTCTGCTGGGGTCTCTGGATCGACTCTTACCCTGAATTTGGGCACCCAAGTGGCTAGCGGCTGGGGCCGTGTGTCCACGGGAGCAACTGCTAGGGGCCCTGCCTGGTTGGGTGGGCGTTGGAGCCAGGTACCCCTGTAGAAGCAGGCCCCGCCCGGGGCGAGCCCTGGGCTGAAGTCACTCTGCTTGTGGCTATGGCTGTTGGCTGGTGGCCCTGCTTACATGCGCAAGTGAAATTCCTGCCCGGGTAGCTGTATGATGATATCTAGAAGCTGGCTGGGAGATGGTATTTCCACAACTTCAACCTCTGGCTCTGGAGAGACTGACTACAGCGTCCGTCTAGGCCGCCATCTTGGAACCGCCCCCCTCCTGTAGTTTTCATTGTAGAGGTCTTTCACCTCTTTTGTTAAATTGATTCCCAAGTATTTTATTTTATTTTTTTGAGGCTATCGTGAATAGGGTAGTTTTCCTAATTTCTCTTTCAGAGGATTTATCACTGATGTATAGAAATGCAATTGATTTATGGGTATTGATTTTATTTCCTGCTATTTTGCTGAATTTATTTATTAATTCTAGAAGTTTTCTGGTGGAATTTTTTAGATCCTGTAAGTATAGAATCTCTTGTTGATTCTTGATGATTGTCATTATAATGGGGGTGAGGTGAAATCCCAATGTGGTTTTGATTTGCCTTTCCCTGATTGCTAGGATGTTGAACCTGTTTTCATTTATTGGTTGGTCATTTGTATTTCTTCTTTTCAGAAATGTCTATTTAGTCATTTTGACCATTTATTGATAGGGTTAGTTGTTTTGCCATGTTAAGTTTTTTGAGTTGTTTAGGTATTCTGGATATTAACCCCCTGTTAGAGGGGTAGCTGGCAAAGATTTTCTTCCACTTTATTCTGTAAGTTCTTTGTGCTTTTAATTGTTTCCTTTGCTATACAGAAGCTTTTTAATGTAATGCCATCTCATCTGTTGCTTCTTGGTTTTATTTATTGAGTTTTAGGGGTCTTGTTAAGGAAGTCAGTGCCTGCACCAGTATGATGGAGTATTGACCCTATGTTTTCTTCTGGCAGTTGAAATGTTTCTGGTCTAATTCCCAGGTCTTTGATCCACTATTAGTTGACTTTTTCACAGGGTGAGAGATAGGGATCTAGTTTCATTCTTTTATTTATGGATATCCAGTTTTCCTAGCACTATTTGTTAAAAAGGCTATCTTTTCTCCAACACATATTTTTCCCTCTTTATCAAGTATCAGATAACTATATGTATGTGGATTTATATCTGTGTCTTCTGATCTATTCCATTGGTCTTCATGTCTATTTTGATGCTAATATCAAGCTGTTTTCATTACTGTTTCATATTACTTTAAAGCTGTTTTATATTATTGTAGCTCCGTAACATAATTTGAGGTCAGGTATGTGATATTTCCAGCATCAGTCTTCTTGCTCAGGATTACCTTAGAAATTCTGGGTCTTTTATTCTTCCAAATGAATTTTAGGACTTTTTTCTAGTTCTGTGAAGAATGTCATTGGTATTTTGATGGAGATTGCATTGAATCTGTAAATTCCTTTTGATAATTATTTTGACGCTATTAATTTTGCCTATCCAAGAACATTGGAGGTCTTTCCATCTTCTAAGATTTTCTTCAATTTCTTTCTTCACTGTTCTATAGTTTTCTTTAAATTACCTTCTTGGTTAGGTTTACTCCCAACTATTTTACATGTAGAGTCTTTTGTTGATGAACACCTAGCTAGAGTTCATACCCTAGCTATTATCAATAGTGCTTCAATAAACAAGGGCATGTAGGTATCTCTTTGGTACAGATCTTTTTTAATTATTAAATTTGTTCATCTATATATTTCTATCCACCTCTTTTCCTAACCACTTGTTTTTTCAATCAAACATATTGGTGTACATATAGTTTGCCAAGTCCTGTTGACACACAATAAAATTACAAAAGCAACAGTGACAACATTAATTAGAAACTCTTGTATAGCACTTGCCTTGTGCCATGACCACTTCTATGCCCTTAATGTTTCAACTGGAATGGAGGAGAAAAGTGTCAGGAAGGAAGTGGATAACAGAATACAGTCAAAGAAACACAGATGTAACTGTTAACCCTTGCAAGAACTACTGAGAAGTTGTTTAATTTTTCAATAGAAGTTTCTGAACCATTTGGGGAGATCATTATTACTGCTGTGCAGATGAGGAAAATGAGATTATATATATAGCAGCATGGTCCCTGCTTTCAAAGGAGTTTACAGAGTAGTAGGAAGTCAAATTACATGTGCACCAAAGAGATAAGTCAATGCTGTTAGGTCTAAGTATCAACATAAGCTTGCAAAATTAATGGCATAGGATGGTGTGTGTCCTAGATCAGGTTTTAAATGAGGAGTTGGGTGGTAGCAATGGATTGAGGAAATACTCTCTTGAGGAAGCAGTGAGGAACAGATATAAAATAGAGAAGAAGCAGCAGCCAGCAAATGCATAGTTTCAGGTGAAGTTTTGGTCTCAGCCTGATCCTATGGAGAATACTAGAGTGTAAATTGTACCTTAGATATCCTGCCCCAAAGCAAGGAAACAGCTTTTGAACACCACACCAGTCAGTAATTGGCTGATGAGCTTGGGGAGATGTAAAACTTTCAGTCATTCTGGGCATGGTAATCAAGTGCTGAAACAAGACAGGCAACTTCAATACCCAAGATCAATCCTGTTAACATCTCATATTTAAGCCATTTGCAGCAAGGCTTGCAGAGTGGGGGGTTGGGGTACAGAAGTGATATAAGAGCTCTGAGAAGATCTGAAGGGCAAGTACCCAGAGTATCTGCTATAGTTCACCTCTTGCATCACACAGATAAGCTTGCTTCTCTCATTCTACCCTTAAATTGACTTTGGATTGTTATAGATTCTTCAAAGTTCTGGTTAGGTAAGAATTCTGGGGGAAAACTCACAAGGGGTATGTTAATGGCATAAGTCACAGTTCTCACGCCTTCAGTTAGTTCTGAGATGGTATCTAATATTTTTCATTTTCCTTTTCTACCATCCTTTGTAGCTTTCCCTTTCCCTTGGCTATCACTTCTGCTGGTTTATGTGGCTGGCTTGGTGAAATGATTCAGATCTTCAGCATGAGAGGTCTGAACCCCGTGGTACCGTGATTTTATCAGGCTGTGGTTGTCATGCCTACTCAGTCACACTTAATGCTGGTCATGGGAGTACCAAGAAAGGTCCCAGTGAACCACCTGGGCACTTGGGTATTGAACACTTTCTTCCTCACCTTCATTATGTAGCTCAAATCTACCTTTCATGATGATCAGGGTCAATTGTTCTGTTGTTAGGGTAACTCAGGTCTGTATTTTTGGGTCTACTGGCAGCAACAAGTTAGAAGCCACAGCTTTGAGTTTAGTGGGATTCTTAATGTGTCTCTTGGTAGAAGCATATCTCCTTTGGGAAAAAGGACTTTAGACCTATAGAGCCTGAGTCTGGGGAAGATAAGAAGTATAAAATTCCCTAATTGAAGAATGACAGTGAGTAGGGCCACTTCTTACTCCCACCAATTGAATCCCAGAATTATATATTCTACCTAGAATATAGAACCCACCCTCACAGCACACCACCTCCAAACTGGCCTTTGAGAGGGTATCACTTCAACAGCCTTTAAGAGGCGATTAAAGTGGCTGTGGCTCAGTGGTAGAGCGCTTGCCTAGCATGCGTGGGGCACTGGGTTCGATCCTCAGCACCACATATAGATAATAAATGCATAAAATAAAGATCCATCAACAACTAAAAAATATAAAAAAAAAAAAGAGGCAGATTTAACACTCTGTTAGGACAGCACCTTCTTGAAGGCAAAGTATGCAGTTGGACTGGTGGATCCCTTAGTCTTGTGCCCACAGACACACATTCAAGCACTTTTGTATGGTATGTCACATTAGCAAGTCACTTTGTGATCATGATAGCTACGTAACGATGCTTTCTGAGGTCTGTGGTCAGAAAGAAAAACCCATTCCTGGAATATATGGCAATCCCAATCAGAAGGAAATGCTTTCCATTACGGAGTAATGGAGTCCGGTGTAGCTGACTTTTCTCCAAGTAATGGGTTGTTCCACTTGAGGGTTGGTACTGTATTTGGTACTGAGCATGGTTTCTGTTTTTGATAGCCCAGACATTCAGTGACGCTAATAGTCACATCCGTAGTCGTTAGGATCATCTTAAATTATCCCAGACTAAGTGATTTAGAACCATGTTTTTATTTTTCAGTTTAGAAAATCACTTAGCTATATTACTATTCACCCATAACCCCCACACACTTTCCTTGTACCTGACTTCTGACAGTGTTATAGTAGCATCTTATTTGGTTAAATCAATATTAAACAATTACATTTTTGACTATGTAAATGTTATTTATAGCTGAGTTTCACAGTTACATTTCCTTTCTTTTAAACCTTTTCTCATCCTCTCCAGGGAGTTAATCATTACATTTTTTGTGTGTTTAGTATTCTTTTGAAATATAACCACCTTTGTCCTCAAACTCTGACAGAGCTATGAAATTTTTCTTATACATTTATTTATAAATATTAAGTATTCTATTGGCTTTATTTTTTGAGGGGGTTTGTAGGGGGACTATCCTACCAAACTGGTGATCTCTAATCCTATCCTGAGAAAGAATTCCCCAGAACTTGATGTCATCATCCCTTAGGCATTTCCTCTGTCCTTCCTCTGTGAATTCTGTTCCTTTCCCATCCACACTGCTTCATTTTTTGTTTTAGACTTCCTTGATTTGGTGGGGCATTTCAGAATGGTGATTTCCAGAGAGGGAGGCACATGGAAAGAGAGAGAAGTACGGTGAAGGTGGAAATGGTTCAGAGAAAGCGTCCATGTGAAGTTATCACCTTGGGGGACGTGAGAGTATTGTGCGCTTTTGGAAGAGTGTCCTGGGAAGACAATGAATTTCCTTGGTACCAAATGTGAAAGGTGAGGGCCTTAAGACAGAGCTTTATGTTCTCCAGTACATAACAGGCTTGGGTTTCATGTAGAGGACAAATAATTCCTGTCCAATCACCAACACAAATACTAAAAGGGTGTACTTTGCCACATTGACAGAAGAGGGCACCATCAAACCAGGAATCTCATAATTCAGCCCAACTCCACGAAAAGAATTGAAGAAAATGAAATAAATCTGTGCAGAACTACTTAAAGAAAAAAAGAGGCTCAGTGCTCCCCCAGTGATGAAAATCCTCAACCACTCCATGAGAGAGAATAACAGCAGCAGCAACAGTAGAAGGAAACCGGCACGACACCCCAGATGGAATTAAAGAAGCTCAAATGGGTACTTAGAAATATTTTAAAAAATGATCTCTAATCAGAAATTTTAAAATGATAGGATCTGAAAAGAAGAATAGGAAGAAATCAAAAGCTTCTTGAACTTAAGAATAAAAAAGGAGAAAAAGAAAAACCATCCTGAAATTTAAAACTAAATTAAGTTACCTATATTAGTTTTCTAGGGCTCTTAAGAAATTACCACAAACCAAGTGATTTAAACCAGCAGATGTTTATTATCTCACAGAGCAGAGACCAGAGTTCTGAAATCGAGGTGTCAGCAGGGTTCATTTCTTCTGGAGCTCTGAGAGTCCCTTCCATCCCTCTCTTAGATGTTTTGGTGGCTGCCAGCAATCTTTGTTTGTGCTTTTTGCCTCCTAGATGCACAGGGTCCCTGCCTTTATCTTTTTATCTTCTAAGGATACCTGCCATTAGAATTAGGACTCACCTGGATAATCGAGGATGATCTTAGCTCAAGATACTTAATTATATCTGCAAAGATCCTTTTCCAAATAAGAGCATATTTACAGGTTTCAGATGTACTTATGTTTTGGGAGGGGTACCATTCAACCTGCTATTTTCCCCAATGAGGCTGTACTCACGTGGAAATCTAATAGGGGCATGGAAGAAAGATAGGCCGACAACCGAGAAAATGGAATGAAGGAAAGTGTCAGGAATAAAGCCAGGGACACAGAAGACAAAGAAACAGGTGTAACCGGAATTCTTGAAGAAAACCAACATAAAAATATAAAATTATAATAGAAGAAAACTTCTTAGTATTAAAATACGATCTACAAAATACTACCTACCAGAATCTATACATTGAAAAGATTTATCAGATATTTGGGAAGATGGAATGATCAACTCTAAGGTAAGTTAATAAAACCATTATATTTCAAAGATAAAGGGGGAAAGTCCTCAAGACCTCCAGACAAAAGGATCACATAATTTACCAGGACAAAAGAATTACATTGATATGTAACTCTTAAATATAACTACAAAGCAAGGCAGCAATGAAGAGCTTTTTTTAAATGCAAGGAAAGAAAGTGTGAACCTAAGATTTTATATCCAGCCAAGTTGCTCTGCAATTATTAAAGCTATAGAAACATACTTTTAAACTTTTCTTCTTTTAAACATACTTTTAAACATACTTTTTCATGTTCTTTTCAAAGAACATGAAATGTTGTTCTTACGAATCCTTCCTGAAGAACCTACTATAGGGTAGCTTCATTCAAGCAAAAGATCCTGAAAATTGAAGTTTCTCCTTTTGTAGCCAACCTCTTGCCACCACTAATCTGCTTTATCCCTATGATTTTGCCTTTTCCAGAATGTCATATAGATGGACGTATAGTTTGTAGCCTGTTGAGTCCAGTTATTTTACTTAATATAATGCGCTTGAGAAAGTCTCATGTGGTTTATTTTTAATTTATTGCTAATTCATTGTATGCCTGTACCGTGTTCTCTTATCTATTCCCTAGTTGAAGGACATTTGGTTTTGGCTCTTGTAGTAATGATGAAAAAAGACAACATAAACATTAAGATACAGGTTCAAAATTTTACTTTCTTTTAACTAAATATCCATGAATGGGATTGGTAGGTCTTATGCTAAAGATATGTTTAGCTTTAAAAAAAGAGTAATTAAAAAAAGAGCAAATTTCCCCCCAAAGTGGCTGTCCTGTCCTATATTCCTACAAAGAATGTATGATGATTTCAGTTTCTCTGCATCTCTGACACCACTTGGTACCTGTTAGGGTTTAGATACAAGATGTCTGTCTCTCAAAAGCTCATGCAAGAAATTTAAAGATGAAATAATTAGGTTATGAGAGCCTTAACATAATCATTGCGTTAATCCACTTGGATGAATTAATTGGATGGTATCTGTAGGAAGGTAGCATGTGTCTGGAGAAAGTAAGTCACTGGGGGTTTTTTCTTTGGGGTATATATTTTTTCCCTGGTGAGCAGAGCTCTCTCTCTCTCTCTGATTCCTGGTAGTGTGTCCTGAGCTGATTTCCATCTCTACACCCTTCTGCCTTACCTCAGGCCCACAGCAAAGGAGTTGGCCATGTAGGGACTGAGAACTCTGAAACTGTGAGCACCAAATAAAATTTTCCTCCTTTAAAATTTTCTTGGCAAGTCTTTCGGTCACAGTGATAATAAAAGCTGACTAAAACAGTATCACCAGTGTGTGTGTGCGTGCGCGCGTGTGTGTTGTTGTTTTTAAATTAGCCATTCTCATAGTTAGTGGGGGTATTTTATTGTAGCTTTGTGTATTCTAATTGTGATGTTAATTTCATACCACTATGGACATCTTTCCACGGGCCTTCTTGCCAGTTACATATCACATGATGGAGTATCTATTCAAATTCTTTGCCTATCTTATAAATTGTGTTTTTTTTCCTTATTATTGAGCTTTGAAAGTTCTTTTTAAAATTCTGGATACAGAATATTTATTAGTTATTGGTTTTACAAATATTTTCTCTCTTTTTTTAATTCTCTTTTGTAGAGAAATGATTTTAAATGAAGTCCAACTTAATCTGTTCTACAACTTGTGTTTTTAGTGTCTTATTTAAGAAACCCTTGCCACACTCAAAGGTAAGATTTCTTTTCATTTAAGTCTGTGATCCCTTTAGAATCTTAACTTATGTGTAAGGTACAAGGTGTAGACTAAGGTTGGTGTTTTAGTTTTGTGTAGGGGCATGCCATAAGATGGCGCCGAGCAGTAGGCCTGGGACAAAGCATCCCACCCTGAGAGAGTCACATCACCTGGCTCCTATTGGCTGACCTCTATTTCCATGCTAGTGGACAATGCATGATCCCCAACCTAAACACTTCTATACTGCTACACGTGGACAGCCCGCTTCCGCATTAGTGGCTCCAAAACGAAACGCTATTGGATCCCTGCCCCTATATAAGAATGGAACCTCCTTACAATAAACGGAGATCCTGCTTGAGACAGCTCCCTCCAGTGCGTGGTGGTTTCACGCCAGACGACTTTATCTTTCTCGACTTGCTCCCTTTGGGAGAGCCCAGGGATTTCCCTCTCCCGCTGGTCGGAGGAGCTGACACCCGGATGGAGACCCTGACAGTTTTGTTTCTTGGATTTTTTTTTTTTTTTTTTTTTTTTGCCAGCAGATGTGCATCACTTGTTGTAAAGATTATTTTTTGTTCACTGACTTGCTTTTACTCCTTTGTCAATGGTTCACTGATTTATACACACATGCGCGCGTACACACACGTTTTCTCAATTACTGTAGCTTTACAATAAATATTGGAATCAGTATGGGCTTTCTAACTTAGTTGTTTTTCAAAGTTGTTTCAGCTATTCTGAAATTGTGAGCACCAAATAAAATATTTTGCATTTCCATGTAAAATTTGGAATCAACTTGTCTGTTTCCATAAGAAAATCTGCTATGTTACTAATTGAGGTTGTGTTGAATCTACAGGTCAATTTAGAGAAAAATGACATTTTAACACTATGGATTTATCCAACCTATGAACATAGTGTATCTCTCCATTTATTTGAGCTTTGTTTTCTTTTGTTAATGTTTTGTGTTTTCAGCATACAATTCTGCACACATGTTTTAGATTTATATTCATGTTTTTGGAGTATTATAAAAAGTATTATGGTATTATCTATTCGTATTCTTTGCCTATTTTATAAATTATGGTTTTTTTTTTTTATTATTGAGCTTTGAAAGTTCTTTTCAAAAATCTGGATGCAGCCAGATGTGGTGTCACATGCCTGTAATCCCAAAGGCTTGGGAGGCTGAGGCAGGAGAGTCGCGAGTTCAAAGCCAGCCTCAGCAACCATGAGCTCTAAGCAACTCAGTGAGATACTGTCTCTAAATAAAATGCAAAATAGGGCTGGGGATGTGGCTCAGTGGTAGAGTACCCCTGAGTTCAATCCTTTGTAACCCCCCAAAATAAAAAAATCTGGATGTAGAATATTAGCTATGTGCTTTACAAATATTTTTATGCCATATATTAACATACCATAATAATAGTTTTAATTTATAATCATTCATTTTTACAATATAGAAATTTAAATTTTTTAATGTATGTAGACCATGTATCTTGTGACTTGCTAGCCTTAATTATTAAATTTAGTTTCTATTTTGTAGAACCATTGGGAATTTTGTGGACAACCATTTTATCCATGAATAGGAGAAATACTAGAAGAAAACATGGTGAATTCCTTTCCCACAGTTATAGAGAAAGGTTTCTAATTATGATTCAGAATCCAGATGCAATAAAACAATTTTGATAAATTTTGTTGCATTAAAAAACCTGTTTGTATGGGAAAATAACAAAGTAAAATACAACTGAAAAACTTGGAGAAAATATTTGTAACATATGTCATAGAAAAAGTCCTAATGAATCAAGAATTCTTTAAAAAGTGAGGGAATAATCCAAAGCTGTGACATAAAAATGGGCAAAAGACATGAACAAACCTCAAACACATACACAAAACACACACAAAAACAAGGTTTAAAAATGCCCATAAACAATGAAAAGATATTCAACTCACTCAAATGCATGCTTATCAAAACTACATTGAGATAACATTTCAGAGTATAAGATTATAAGATTGGGGCTTATAAAATAAAGATATCTGCCATTCATGAGAAGCAAAATATTTTTGGTCTAGGGATAAGGAAACCATTCCCACAGGAGGTGTTATATCTGAGTGTGTGTGTATATGTATAATTTTCATTTTAGCATTTAGTAGACATTTGCTATTGTTTAAATGTGTCCCTCAAAGTTCACATGCTGGAAACCCACGCCCCACTGCAACAGCGTTTAGTGGGGTCAAGGGGTGTTTAGGTAAGCCCTCATGAATGGGTTAATGTTATCACAGGAGTGGGTTTGTTATTGAGTTCAGCACCCTCTTGCCTTCTTTTGCTGTCACCCTCTTGTGCCCTTCTGCCTTCTGCCATGGAATGATGCAGCAAGAAGGCCCTTGCCACCTTGATATTGGACTTTGGAGACTCTGTGAAAGATAATTTTCTATTGTTTATAAA
This sequence comes from Geosciurus inauris, assembly GCA_004024805.1. Taxonomy (NCBI): domain Eukaryota; kingdom Metazoa; phylum Chordata; class Mammalia; order Rodentia; family Sciuridae; genus Geosciurus; species Geosciurus inauris. The sequence goes on along the minus strand of PVHX01010600.1, from coordinate 57,606 downwards.
TTATCCTGTGTCATTCTATTATAGCAGCACAAAACAGACTAAGGTCAAAGTTTAGATAAGATTATTTTATTTCCAAATCATCTCAATTATTTTTTTTTAATTATTATTATTTTTTTTAGTTGTAGATGGACACAATGTCTTTATTTTATTGCTTTGTATGTGGTGCTGAGGATCGAACCCAGGGCCTCACGCATGCGAGACAAGCGCTCTACCGCTGAGCTACAGTCCCAGCCCCTCAATTATTTTTTATAGTTGCCCTTTTCCTTCCCTACCAACTGAGATTTGGCTCTATGTTCAAGGATAATTTTGTGCATTTTGTTCAGTTTTAGCCGCAGGATAACCATCAGGGTGTATGCTCTCATGGAAGATGAAGCAGTTAGGCTTCTGCTGCTTTTGTTCAATATGGTTGACACATTTCTTCCTGTCACCTGAACCACCTTGCCAATTTGCTAATCTATGTAATGCCCTCAGGAAATGAACTGGATGAGCATAACTGAACACTTTCAGTCTTAGTTACTTAGAAACAGGGGGAGGCACTCTCTATAATTGTGGGCTGGCTCAGTGAATTGCCTTTTTTTTTAGTTCTTGCTCCAGTCAGTCACACTGTGATTTAACTTCATTTGGGCTGCCTTTGTTTCAGAAATGGCTGAAAGATCTTTGCCATTATTTTCCATGATCCTTCCAGCTCAAAATACCTGACAGAGGAAGAGGACAAGTGAGGGACTGAGTCTGAGCAGAGGCCCAGGCCAGGACAGTGGGCCAGTCCTGTGACTGTGGATACCCCCAAAGCAGCCAACATGGAGAGAACTCTCCAGCTCAAGCACAGAGCACACACAGCCAGTCATCCCAGAAACTGGGGCCAGGCCAGTCTTTAGCCTGCAGGAAAAGCACTTCTCATTTTTTTCCACCTCAGAGAACTTTCCTCAGGAGTAACTCTTCCTGAACCAGAGATACTCTGAGAATGCTATGGTTTGGTCTCAAGTAGGGACTGTTTGTGCTGCAAGTCACAGAAACTTAATCCATGTTAAGGAAAAAGGAATTTCTTTAGTTCATGAGATCAAGATGTCCATGGAAAAGTGAGCATCAGGGTCTCCCATAGCTAATCAAGCTTGCAATCCTCAGGAGTTTCTCTTACCATCCTCAACTTTGCTTACATTGTGCTGGCACTATTGTGGTCAATTGCATTAGGATTTCTTTTTCTTTATTTAAATTAACATATTAATTTGTTAATATTAATGGGAGTCAGTATGATAGTTCCATGCATGTATACAGTGTGCATGGATCATCTCTAGTCACCCTTCTTCATCCTTGTTACCACCATGTGACTGAGCCTCTTACCAGAAATTAACTATCCCAAGATAGACTCAGTCTCAACCCAGCCAGCTTATCTCAGCTCAGAGTCAGCACCCCTAAACTCTAAACCTAGCCTTTCATAAAAAACTTACCTATTTTATTGCCTCGTGGTAAACAAAACTTTTTTTTTTTAAATCTCATTCAAGCCTCATTCAAGCCTCCTAACTCAGGGAGGATATGAGCTTTCTCATTTTCTGGCAAAATGAAAGACTCAAAGAGGTCTACTATGGTTATCTAACATCATGCAACTATTGGGAAGGGCCATAATGTCAAGCTATCAATCCCAATCCTTTGGTTTTCGGCTCTTGATTTATTTTGCCAAGATTCTTCCCAGATGTAGAACCATTTCCACAAGCTGAGAGTCCATGATTTTAAAAATAGATCTGAAATATTGAAATTATGAGATAAAGTATCGATCAATTAATAAGGTTGAAGATACAGAAATCAATACCTGATTAATATGTGGATTCCTCCTTCCTCTTTCAGGTGTTCCCTACTGTGATACCTCAAATTCCTTCCCCCCACGACTTCATAATGTACAGTCTAGAATTATCCTCCACTGTCCCACCACTGAGATACTTTGTCTTAAGTTTATTTTGTTGATCTAATTACCTGTAGATGGACTCATTGAAAAAACTGTGTTTCAAAAATATGTGTGTCCTAAACTGCCTTTGTAGCCCATTTTTTTTTCTAAGCACAGAAGTTACACAATGACAAGGTGGAGCCACCCATTCAATTTTGAGAATAGGGAATTCCTTCCTAATACCAGAAAGAGACTGCTCTAAGAAGTGCTGACTTACAAGATGTCTGAGCACAAAGAAGGAGAGCCCCTGTCTCTGGGTGGATGTAGCCTGTGAGGGTGTGGAAGAGTTTTAGTCCACATTGACTCCCTTGCCTAGGCATCTTTGGGTAATACCTAACCTGCACAGTCATACCACGTAGCCCTTCTTTTGGGATTCAGGAAGAATATTTCCTTAAGATTTTGTTTAGTGGCTGACAAGGCAGATAGAATGGTCCTCCCACCGTTCATAATTATATATTTGCAAGATTTAATATTTGCTTCCAGTTTAGTGACCTCCATGAGGGTAGGGACACCATCTTTGCCATATTTTGATGGCTGCCACAGTGCCTGGTATGTATAATAAACCACTTATTACTTGTCATAACTGTGGCTTCAATACTTTTGGAAGAGCAAAAAGATTACCATATAACTCTTAGACATGACTACAGTTAAAAGGGGTTTCTATTGCAAGCCCAGAACACACACATAGAGAAGAATGAAGATAGACAGCCACTCAAAAGTAGAGACTACAATCTCTAATAGGCAGCCAATCTTGCAAATTCTGGATCAAATGACAAAATCTGTGGCTAGCCTTTCACTTGCTACTGATGTCCATACTTAATCAATTGCTCCCTGCTCCTTCCAATCCTACTCATCTCTCCCTACAGTCCATTTTCCCATACCGTGGCCAGTGTGAAAACTACCCTGATTAAAGTATTTTTCAGTTCAAAGTCTTTCACTGGTTGTTGATTGCTTGGGAGAAAGAAAAAAAATCCTGTCACAATTGACAAAACCCTGTGTGGTTTGGCCTTGGCTTGACTTCTGCAAACTCACCTAGAGTTTCTTTACTCTCTATGCTGTGCTAATATCCTTCCGCTTTCTTAGTCTATAAGGTTCACTGCTGCTTGGGGCCTGCCTTCTCTTTCTCTTCCTAAAATACTTATTCTATCCACGACAGTCTTCTCTTTCCTGACTCCTGCAAGCCTCAGCTTAAATTGAGTTCTGAATACACAGTGAATGCCTAACAATGTGGTTTTCTCCATTGCCCAGGAACTCGGTCTCCTAGCACAGAATTCTATCCTATTCTGTTGCAATATATACATCTGTACCATCTGATTAGCATCTGCCTCTCTGCTATGGGCTTGTAATTCCAGGAAGGTCTGTTTGGCTCACTAGTGTTATCTTTAGCATTACCCAGACAGTTGGCATATAACACATTTTAATGTTTATTGAATAAATGAAGGTACAGTTTTTAAGAATCAGAGAGACATTATAAACATAGGATAGGGTAAGGTAATGAGAAAGTAAAAGCCCACAAGAAAGCATCCCTAGCACCACAGCCAGGGCTCTTTGTCATTCTAGATCCAGCAAGTAGGCCCAGCAGCAGTTCATGAGCATCCCAACTGCTGTGCTAGTGGCTGTGTAGCAGAAGCAGGAGTCCCTTTGTTCTCACCTCTCCTGACTTGATGCCATTCATTTCTCATGCACATTCTTCTGCTTCTCTTGTTAAATGCCTAGCCGAACTTCTTCATATTTAAAAAAAATTCTTACAAAAACATAATATCAGGTCATTACAGAGAATTTAAATAAATAGAACACTTAAAAAATATATTATCTCAGGCTGGGGTTGTGGCTCAGTGGTAGAGATTGCCTCACACATGTGAGGCACCGGGTTTGATCTTCAGCACCACATAAAAATAAATAAAGGTATTGTGTCCATCTACAACTAAAATATTTAAAAAACATATCTATATATTATAGATATATTTAAAATATTTTAAAAATTATTTTATGTTTTTAAAATATTTAAAAAACATATCTATATATTATAGATATGTGTTTAAAATATATCTATATTATCTTATATATTATCTATCTAGTAATAAATATTAACAAGTTAATATAATAGACTTCCAATAAGATCTATGAACACAGAAAATCTGGTTTCTACAAACAGAGACAATGTAGATACTTTGTAACTATAACTCAGGTAACTAGTACATAACTATTTAAAATTTTGTATATTGCTACAATAATTTTTTATATTTGGAGATTTTGTATCTGTCCTAACATTCCACTCTTATAAGAATTATAAAACAAATAGTGGACTGAAAAGAGAAATAAAAATCCAAGTAGCTCACTTCCAGAAAATGTGCAATATGAATCTATCCATTTAAAACCATCTGTTGTCAAACTACCTGCTAGTACATTAATATTATTACTATTTTGAATGGTAATGGCAGTGAGTATTAATTTTTATCTAATTGTCAAGCTTGACCAGTTTGTCTAATAAATTGCTTTCAAATTGAATGCCACCACTACTCTGGAGGATCTTGGACTTGTTGCTATTAAGAGATATCGGGTTATGAGCTTGAGCAAAGAGGCACAAATAGTTATCTTTCATGAATTTAAGTGCAAAAATCCTCTAAGTCTCAGGTGGCAAGAATAATTTAACTGTGGCAACAGTCTTACTGCAAGCAGTATTGGAGATATTTAAACAGTAGGGGTCTATTATGACAAAAGTATTTTTAAACTCTAAAATCATGGGGGTGATAGTATGTGCAAAAATTTGTGGTCTGGCTGTCTGAGTTCACTCACAGCACCTACCCATCCTATGAACCCAGTCTTTGGATATTCTATTGGTTTTTCTCTCATGGTCACCTCACAGTTGAGAGATGTCTATTATATATCCAGCATCTATTCTATAATGCATGCAAGCAAAAGAAGACAGAAAAGCAACAGGGTAAATGCCCTGAAGCCACCTTTTTTTAAAAATTAGCTTTACTAGAAATTCCACTCAACACCTTTGGTTACACTTCATGAAAAGAACTGTGTTATACTGCCATCCTTATTGGTAGGTAAGGGGTGGACAGTGTTTTCTGTTTGTTCATTTGAGTTGAGTACAATTCATTCCAGCCCCCTTTGTGCAATTCAAGGTTCCTTTAACAAATAACATAAAGGATGAATGAGTGGAGGGGTAGATAAAGATAGCCAGTAGTCTTTCCCATACATGATTTTAGAAAAGATCACTTAGGGAAACTTCTAGGAATTCCGTCTCGCAAAATAACTAATAAAAAGCCTAAAAAAGTTTAAAAGGAAGTTCTCAGTGGAAAGACCTGTTGGTCTAGATATTAAAAGATTGCGTAGAAAAAGACCAAACTGATGGACAATGTGTCATGGTAAGGAAATACCAAGGGAAATGAGAGTGCCAATCAGACTGTCTACACTTCTACCCTACAGAGGTAGAAGTGTCTGTCTACACTTCAGACATTTCTGAGAACAACTCTTAATGAGGAGGCCAGTGTACCCAGAGAAGTACACTTCCCCAGTGGGAACATTCAGCAACAGGACTTCATGTTTAAGCAACAGACTACTGGGTAACTAAGGCATAATACAGAGAGGGGCGTAGCTAACATACACATGTTTCATGCAATATCAAATACTGGAAACCAAGCCACTGGTATCACCATAGGAGTCTTCAACCTAATAGATGTAATACAGACCCAGAAATGCTGAATGATTAATATGAAGAAAGCACACTATTTTATGTGCCCCATCTTTTCTTCTTCCTCTTACACATCAGCAGCAGAGAACCTCTGTTGCCTATCACAGCTCACCTGAGGTTGAACACATTGTAACTTCAGCTTGCTACAGCTGTAGCCTCTAGTTGACCCTGTTCTGCTCTTTGCATGTAAATTCACCATTCCTCCTACAGAAATTTCTGTCAGTGGCCATGTGACTCCAATCACTTTAGAAATAAGCTTTAAGGAGTGCAGGGGAGAAATGGGACTTGGTTGCTAACAAGAACTAACCCTGCAAGGAAACTTTTGTAAAGACACTCAAAGAGACATCTACCCCCTAAATTGCAGAGAGTGAAGATAAATTCTGGAAGAACTGGCTATAATAACCACTGAAATAAGGTTATAGCCAGTAAGTTAGTAGTCCTTATTCTAGTACCATAATAATGGTTATTAAAGCAGTTTTACCTTGAATGCATTATCACACTTATTGCCCAAGACCTCTCAGGTGACTCGAAGAAAGGAACTGACTTTTCTTAAGAAAATACTGAATTGTGTATGTTTGGCTGTATGCCAAGACATCTATTAGTCTAGAGGCTGTAAATAACAGCATAATACAGATCCCAAGTATTAGAAATATATCATTCCAGATAACTGGAAATCACAGTACCAAGATAAAAACTGGTCAAATTCTAAAAGCTGGGTAGACTATATGCAAAGGTTAACTGAAATTATAATTGAAAGGCCTACTATGGCTAAAAGGAAGCACACGTAAAGATGAGGGCACATTAACTTATCAAATCTCTCTCAACTTCCAGCAAAGCTAACTATAGTTGTCTGTTTAACTGGAGCTGTCAGTGAGGTGATCTTTCCTCAAATCCTGAGACATTTTCTTTGTCCTACTGCATGTGTCCTAAGCATAATCCTCAACCCTATCTATATATGATTCTGCAGTTGGAGGCCATACACACTAGTGCTTATAACATTAAGGATGCTCATCAAGGCCCCAGACAGTAACATCTATATTACATATCCAAAATTGAACTCTGGATTTCAGTAAAAAGTAGGAGTCCACTCCTAATTCTTCTGTTTACTGAATATGAAGCTCACATGCATCCCAATGGCTGCCTGAGGAATCCAGTGGGAGCACCTATCTGGGATGAACTAGACCAGTAGTGGTATCCACTGATTGACTCTAAAATTCACATTAGGCTCAGGAACAGAATCCATTTTATGATTTTGAAGTTTAAGATTAACAGGACAACATCAGAATTCTGTGATACAGCTACTACAAATGACCAATTGTACAAATGCAATGCTGAAGACGTTGTAGTAATAAGAAATGTGGCCCAAAACCACAAGTCCTTAGATTATATTCTAGCTGGGAAATGGGGAGAGAATGTACTATTAAAGAGGAAAAATACCTACATTCCAGACAGCCCTCCAAACACATAGGATTAAAAAAAGAAGTGTCCATAATAAGTGACTAAACTGAGTGCACTTCATGTGGTTCAGATTCTCCACATCTTTTAGTAAAGTGAGAATTAATAAGAAATCTTGTGTTTTTGAAAGCAATCTTTCTACTTTAAATGATGAGTTGTGTGGAAATAAATGGTGCAATCATGTTGGCCAGGAAGTCACCATGCTGGTCTAGACAAGTCATCAACTAACCGGTGAAGTGTAGCTGGCCATGACTTGCCTTGTAATTGAAGACCCTCATGCCTGGGAAACCCCCGAGTTATGCTAAAAGGATATCCTGATATGTGTAACTCTGGAAAGTTTTGTCCTTTGGAATATTTTAAAAGTCTGTGTTTAAAGCATGAACTTCAGGTCCAGTAATGAGGTAGTAGAATATAAATTTACTGGTGCAGATATCAATAGCATCAACTTTGAATTGATAAAAAAAAACCCCCAAAACTGATGAGTCTCATTACCCCTCTGAGCTGGTGGAACTCCTCCCTATGCTGGTAACATAGACCCACAGATCCAGGGCAACAGCTCTACTATCTTAAGGAATTCCTTGCCTTAACTAGTTAGTTATAGCCTTTACCTGAGATAAAGCATCTGAGATTCTTGCTACAATAATGTTTAAATTCTGAGATGCTGACTCATAAGTTTACAGGGACAATGGGCTCCACCACAAGCAACTGTACTATCTTTAGGGGATCCTGAAATTCAAGTGAATGTCAAGCATCCTGAAAGGACACTAGAAATAGCTATCTGAGTTTTTCTCTCCTACTCTAACCCCAAGCTGCAATGACTGGTACAAACCCTAATTGCCATGTACCAATTATTCAAGATAAGGCATCTTCACCTCTGCTCTGGAAAGCCTACTAGTCTACCAAATGGAGATGTGCAGCATTTCTATATTTCCATCTTCATTACCCTCCACATGGTATCTGAAAATAACCATAAGGACCCATCTTTTTGCCTAGAAAGAATGTGTTCTGACTTGCCAGGAACAGGTTGGCAAGGGGAAATGTCTCTGAGAATCTTGTTTAACTCAAGGGATTGACCTGACACAGGGGTCAAACAGGGAAAAACAAAGATATGGTATAATATTGGGAGAGAGGGAGATATTTAAAGTGTCACTCAGCAAATGCTTAGAATTTGACAATAAGTAATGTTTGGAGCAGTCCGTATGCTGTCCTAGATAGAAACATTTCCTAGGGATAAGAGTACATGTCATCAACGCTTCCTAAATTGGACTAAAGCTGGTTAAAGCTATGTTAAGCTTAAATCTCATAGAAAGTGCAACAAATTGTGAAATATATCCTATACTAGGCACATCTCTGCATTTTGTGAAGCTTCCTGAAGTTCTGTCAGGTACTCTTTGGAATGCACTGATTAAATATTGGAGCGGCATGGAGTGGTTGTAGTCATTTTTTGTGCATCCCACATCTGGTTAAAGTTCTAGATTAAAAGGAGAACTCCTCCTACAAGGATATAACCTAAACATCCATCACTTTTTAATGTTTTGAGAAATCACAGTATTTTGAAAAAATACTGTTATTTATTTTCTGATTTCCTGTTTCTGGTAATGATTCAGTGTATTTGGATCAGGTCTCCAGTTGAAAACAACTAAAAAGCTGGATAAAATACACTTAAAATAATATTTTTAAAAGCATCAAAGAGATTACAAAATAGTAGGAATTATTAGGCCTAAACTAAAGACATGGAGAATCTAGAGGAGTAAGCAAGCCTTAAGCCACTTCATCCTGAAAGCACTAGCTAATCTCAGAATGTTGGGATTTTTTTGGTAAGCCTTGTGATAACCTTTCAAGGTATAGAAGGAGTTAGAAAACAAAACTTTGGGTCCGTGTGACTTAAAGTCTGACAGGAGACCCTCCCCTTCAACAACCTGGGGTCTCTCAGAGTGAAGGTGAACAAAAATTGGACAGATCTGAAGAGAATTCAAAGGTGGTGAGACTCTCCTGAGTTGTCCAGGAGATATAAAACTTTGAACAAATAGTTTCAAATTTGCAGTGCCTTCAGGTGCCTGGTAGAAGTAAATACAAAACTCTCTGGAGCCAATTATCTTCATTATAGGACTGACAGTTATTTCTACAAATGAAATTTCTAGTATACTGAGTAGCACAGGGACAAATATACTCAGCATGTGAGAAGAGCAGAATCAATAACTAAGACAGTAGAAGTTGTCTGAAGTTGTGGGAGGAATTCTTTTAAACCCACTGATTAAATATCAGAACAGTACGCTCCATAGTACACAACAGTAGCAAGACTTGTATGATGAACTCGAAGCCCTGGTTACCTACTCTCAATAATTTCCAAAGTGCCAAGGTATCAGGTCAGCTTGCTCAGAATAGCAGAGAGTGACAGGGGTGGAGGGACATGTCCACTAACATTCTTGTTTTCTTTTAGATTAAAACCCAATCAGCACGACCACCACCGCCATGAAAATCCTACCAACATGACGTAATTGCCATGGATCTCTAATGGGTATGATCATGACTGCCATAATTTGGCCTAGAAAGAGATCATCAAAAACTTTGTGTAGGGTCTAACATCTATTTCAGTTGTCCTTCTGGTCACTCTGGTACATGCTAACTGCTTTATATTTTATCACATAAAATGTATCGCACAAAACATATATAAATGCATTAGATCTGCGAAAAGATGCAAGAATTCCCAGATGATGCTGATACTAAATTACCACATTTGAAAACCACTGGTATGAATAAAAGAAATTAATGCCCCTGTAAGGGTAGTAGTCACCTGTGGGGAGAGGAGCTGTTATTTGAAAGCAATATGAAAATACTTCCTGGAATGTGGGCAGTTTTATATTAACCTGGGTGGTGATTACACAGGCGTAATCATAACATTATATATTTATATTTTAATGCAAAATGAAAGAACTGATTGTTCTTTTTCTATTCAATAAGTCTAATGTCATTGTACTAAGCCTATTAACAATCTTCCTACTATCATGTCTATAATACCAAAAGTATAAAATGAAAAAGTTTGTAAATTTTCAAGATGTAAACCTCACAAAATTAAATAGCTTCAAAAGTTAAAACAAGAAAAATTTAGTTAAGTTTCTGAAAACCCCATTTTAAAAGTTTTTTAAAACTTAGAGATATCCTATAACTTTTGTTCCCAATTTAAAAATACTTGCAAAACTAAAAAACAACCTTAAACTTTTTTTTAAATGTTTATTTTTTAGTTATAGGTGACAGAATATCTTTATTTTTATGTGGTGCTGAGGATTGAACCCAGTGCCTTATGCGTGCTAGGTGAGCACGCTACCACTGCGCCATAATCCCAGCCCCTTAAACTTTTTATAAGAAAAAGTATTTGATGTAAATGATTTTTTTTCAAAGTTGAAAACAAGGAGGGGGGAGAATCCTACCTTTTACTAGTCTGAACTTCCTACTCCAAAGAGGTAGAGATGCTTGTTGTTCTTAAATACAATCCTAAAATGAAATAGCTAGTGCAAGTAGCAGCACTACATTTTCAAATAACCCTTACCTATGGGCAAAAGCAACATTTATCAACTGGCCTTACGTCTGTGAAAAGATAGAAAGTCTCTGTGGGAAGAGGGATGCTGAAAATGGTTGAAAAACACTAAATTAAGCTGATTAGCATAGATCATGCTCTTAAATTCTCACAAATCCTTGAAGAGCAGTAATAGAAAATGGGGAATGTAAACCTGTTTCTTGTTTTTAAACAAAATAAACATTTTCTGGGACCAGACTCTTCCACAAACTTCAAAAACCAGTAATATTTGCCATTTTTGATTCATAGTATTAACAAATCCTATTTTCCAAGTTCTCACCTTTACTCGGTGAGGAAACAATTTTAATTGTTAATTGTAAATTGTTTTTTTTTTTTTCCTAGCAGTTAATCAATAGCTGCCTATGCCTTGTGATATACCAGATGGGTATCTGGTACATCAAATTGTCCCCACAGAAAGGTCTATTAGTATGCACTTGAACTGTAACCACTTTGTTCCTCATTTTTTAAATCTGTATTATGCAGCTAAATAATACCTAATGTTGTAGTGTTGGGGTTTGGATCTGAAATGTCCCCCAAAACCTCATGTGTTGAAGACTCGGTCCTCATTACAGAAGTTTTCAGAAGTGAGCTTTTGGAAAGTGATTGGATCATGAGGGTTCTGACCTCGTTATGGATTAATTCATTAATGGATTCAGGCCTTAGTGGATTATTGGGAGGTGGTGAAAACGTCAGGAGTACACCCCACCTCCTAATAATCTTCTTTGGAAGAAGCAGGTCACTAGAAGCATACCCTTGAAGGGTATATTTTATCCCTGGCCTCCTCTTCTTTCTCTCTCTCTGCTTCCTGACCACCATGAGATGAGCTACTGCCTTTGCTACATGCTCTCTGCCATGATGTTCTGCCTTGTCACAGGCCCATAGTGATGAGGCCAAGTGCTCATGGACTGAAACCTCTAAAACCAAGAGCCAAAATAAACCTTTCCTTCTTTAAGTTGATTTTCTCAAGTATCTTGTCACAGTGATAAAAGAAGAGAAGTCATACATAAAAGTTTACATATGTGAGAATTCAATGTGTTAATGAATATTAAACTTTTAGAATAGTGCTTGGCACACAGTGAACACTAGTTGTAGCCATTACTATTATATCTACAGCCACATAAACCCTATAGCTATCAAAATTACAAATGCTCCTACTCTTGCTATTTTGGTGCCATTTCTTCTATATTAATCTCTCTCTCTTGACCATTTAGTTGGCAGATGTAACATACATAGTCTATAATCTCAGAAAGAGGCTATATTTGTCTTGGATACCCAGAGATACTCGAAGGAGTCACTGAACAAATGAGAGCGCCTGCATCACCACACCAGAGGCAGAGCATTGTCTTCAGGCTTTTTTATAGCCGTTACTGATGGTTGTAGGGGGTCACAAACTCTCCTGGGTCATGTGGTATCTGAAATAAAAAACATACCCCCATGACAATACATACCAAGTGTGCCCCTAGATAATGGATAGCAAGATTATGCATGCATGTGGGTACACACATACTCATTCACTCTGGGGTGGTCAGTATGCTTGTGGTTGAATACTTACAACTACACTCAGCCTTCTCCCTATTCCATAAAAGAGAACAGATTTTTTTTTAAGTTTCACTCAAAAATCTATAAGGAATGCTCATCTGCTGGGAGTAAAGTACATAGCTGATGCCATTTGAACATTGAGTACAGTTGTAGAAGGAGTAGGAGTGGGCCCACCTCTTCAACTAGAATTCATTTTAGTAATTAGATGTGTCTGCTGCCGACAGACAAAAATAAAGTGGTTGAACTTACTTTGCTTATCATCTATTTTAGGGAAAATTTCACAAGAAACCCCCCTGCTTTATTTAGTAAGGAACAGATGTTTCCCCATATGGTTTTCTCACTATCTCAAGAACCACTTTTGTCCATATTCAACATGCATAAATATTTCAGTAATTTGGCTTCTGCCTAGGATATAGAAATCTAGCAGAGTATCAGTCCTATCCTAACAACTAGAAAAAAAAAAACAGAATAATTTTTCTTGAATTCATCAGAGAACTGAGGTTAGGGTGACCATCTGGACTTTTCTAGTGTAGTACTGAAGATCCCATTTCCTCAGTCCCAGAATAGTCAGTCACCCTAGCCAGAGTCAAAGGCAGTCAAGTAGCCTGAAATCCAAGGGAAGACTGGCTCCACCAAGGAGAAACAGGATGAGTGCTGAAGAAGAGCCATCAAGCAACTTTTAGGCCAATGAGGATTCAGCTAAAATTATGGCTGAATTGCCAAAGGAAAAGAGTGAACTCACAGGAGAGGCCTTATGGTCTCTTTTGGGTACTGATGAGAAAGATTTGGGATCAGGCAGGACACCAGATATAGACCCTCTTGGTAGTGGAGGGCTGTTGGTAGAGAGTAAGCTCCCACCATGACAAAAGCAAAAGTCCTGTTAAGACTCTCTCTTTCCAATAAATTATAGCTTTATGCCACTAAGAATGGGGCAGCAAACTCTTCTCCAACACACAGGTGAATGACTTTTGTACCGGGTACAGATGGGAACAGGAAAGGACAAACAAGTCCAGGATGAGGAGGGATAAGAAATACTTTGGGGCCTAGATCCATGCCAATACAATTAGAAGACTCCTATGTTGGGAGAGTGCCAGGAGAGTCTTATCCTCTCAAGAATCATCAGAGATTCAAGTTTTGTCTGTCATAGGAGGATTGAAGGGCTGAGAATAGCCCACTTTCAAGGTCTAACTAGACCAGGATGACCAAGTCATTGAGTCAATTCTGTGCTACTGTGACCAAGGCACCTGAAAAGACAATGTAGAGGAGGAAAAGTAGTTTTGGGCCCATGGTTTTAGAAGTTCAGCCTATGGTCAACTGACTCCAGAGCGCTGGGCTTGAGGTGAGGCAGTCCACGGCAGAGGGCATGGCCGAGGAAAGCAGTTTAGAACATGGCAATCAGGAAGCAGAGGAGGAGCTCCGCTCACCAGGGACAAAATATAAACCCCAAAGGCAGGCACCCAGTGACCTACCTCCTCCAGCCACACCCTACTTGCCTAGAGTTACCACCCAGTTAATTCATATCAGTGGATTAATCCACTAATGAGGTTACAACTCTCATTATCTAATCATTCCACCTCTGAACGTTCTTGCATTGTCTCGCCCATGAGCATTTGGAGGAAACTTCATATAAACCATAACACCAAGATCCTCTGGCCCATATTAACAAGGTAGGAAACACCAGGCAACAAGCAAGCAGAGGGAAAGAAGCATGGAGAAAGGCCTTTTTGTCGTATAGGTTTGCTGGGAAGGTTGGATGCTCAGAGTGGAAAAGGGTCATTGAGACCATCCCTCTAGGTCTGTACCCTAAACAAAGGTGACACTAGAGGAAGCTAAAAATGACTGTGTACCAAAGGTGGAATAACAAAATTCAAACCACCTTAGTTGCTGAGTAGACAAATTCAACATCCCACATTCCTGGCTTAGCAGAGAAAGCATGCTTATCTTGAGGCACAGATTATCTTAAATCTCTACTGTTCTATACAAGATGCCTGGCATTTGATAAAAGATTATAAAGACACATTAAAAAGGAAGAAAATGAACCATCCACTGTTCAAGACAGAAAATAATCAAGGGAAGCAGACTAAGGTATAACCTAAGTGTTAGAACCATGAGAGAAAGTATTCAAAATAACTTGAACATATTCATCATATATATTAAAGTTTCTAGAGGAAAAAGTGGCAACATGAATGAACAGATGGGAAAATTTTAGCAAAGATAAAACCTATATGTGTCAAATGGAAATGCCAGAAATAGAAAACGTGGTGACAGATAAAGTGGTCTAAAGCAGTGAGTTTTAGCCATGGGCAATTTTGCCTTTTGGGAGACATTTGGTTGTGACCATGAGGGTAGGGGTAAGCACTGGGTTGCAGTGTTACTGGTATCTAGTCTATAGAGAAACCAGGAGTGCTGTTAAATTTCCTATAGTGCACAGGTAAGCCCCATACAACAAATAATTGCCCAGACCAGAATGTCAGTAGCACCCAGACCACTCTGCCTGACTGATAAAAAAGAAGATATAAGTTACCAATGTCTGGAATCAAAAATGGGGCAATTCTACTGGTATCAGGATACTAAGAGGCTAAGGACAATGCCACAAACAACTGTGTGCCCTTCCCTGCCAAAAGCCAGAAATCAGGACAATCCCAACCTAGTCCTTCTTGGTCCACATCTATATGCTTTACTCAGTGCCAAGAAGAATGCTTGAGCTTCAGCTTCCTGGAAATTGCAGGGAGTACAGAATCCAGGTTATTTCTTCCAAGGCACCCGTTGTCATCTTCTGTGCTTCCAGAGGTTCCCAAGTATTTCACAGTCTTTGATGTAGACACTTCAATCCAGTCTCAGTGTGCTGACTTAATCACGGTTGTAAGGTGCTGTTGTAACAAAGTTTGGCCTCTGAAAGTTGAACAAAAGGGGAATCTCAGAAAGGCAATAGTGGTAAAGATTCTTTCCCAGCTCAACTTGCAAAGGCTTTTCTGCTTAAAATCTTTTTAAAATTTCTTAATAAAGTAAGTGTTTATGTGATGGTAGATCCTTCCACACTGATGGAGCACAACAGAGTTTCATTTCAGGCCCCTGGAGGTGTCTGAGGAGATGAAATTCAAGTTCTGGGCTTTGGTTAAACAGTATGGCTCATGAGACTGAGCCTCATCCTGGAATGGGCAACCCGCACTAGGCATAGGAAATTGGGTAAAGGAGCACACAAACAAATCCAAATCCCTCCAGGGAAGACATAAACTAAGATATAAACTAAGACTTAACTAACCAATAAAATATGGGTGATATGAAAACAAACTGAAGCCATGTTAATGAGGCCATTCAAAGGCTAGAAGGATCACAGTAAATGCTCTGGTTGCTACCAGAGATTCTGCGACAGGTCCCTTTCAGTAGTTCTTCCAAGACAATTCACTGACAATTGCTTCTGTATGGAGAACTTCATAGGCTGAGAACCCTGGGTCTCCGTTCCCTTTAAGGGTACACCTTTAGTTATCAGAGAACAGGGTGACTCCAGGTTCTAGGAGGGCTCGATTAAGACTAACATCCTATCTACTTTAATTTGGAGCTGACATCTTCCCTTACCACATTCTTTTAAGATTCATACAAAACACTACAGAGCAAGATATTGGAGTCTACTCACTGTACATTCCATAACTAAAGCAGACTGCTCAAATGAGAGATCACGTTCAAAGAGGATTTTCTGTCTCCTTATTTCAGATTAGAGCATCAAGAAACTTCTTTACCAAAGCAAATGGTGGCGTGACCACCCTCCTCGATCACAACGTCCTTCCTTGTTTCTAGTTTCTCTGCAGTTCACTTCTGCAACATTGGACAATCAGTTCACCAAAGCAGTAGCTGCTCTGCCAGCAACTGAATTGGTTCTAGTGCCAGAGCTGACAGAAGATTGAATCTTTCTCTCCCATTAAAATTACTAACTCTGTAGTTCTAGACCACCCATGGTTAGGCTTCAGTTCTCCAAGGCCCATAATTTGAGTTAAGTTAGGTTTGGAAGGTTTTTGATCTGCGTGAGATATGAAAAAAGTAGATAGCTGTATTATCTGGGATATAAAGGGCAATGTTTTTCGGGTGAGGCAGTTTTTCTGAACATTTTATGTAAGTAGTTTCCAATATCACAAAATGGTGCCTTTTCAAAAGAAATACAGTATAAGTTACATACCAGACTGAAAATTTTCTAGAAGTCACATTAAAAGTAAGAAGGATCAGGTGAAATTAATTTTAACATATTTAACAGGCTTATCTAAAATACCACTTCAACAAATAAAATTAAATATTTTTAAAGGAGACTTTAAAATGCAGTGAGCATTTTACATTGCATCTTATTTCAAACTAGCCACATTTTAAGTGCTCAGTAGCCACTTGTGGTTCATGGCTGTGGCATTGGACAGTTCAGTATTACAATCTCTCAGATTTCTTCTCTAAGCAAAGTGTCTTAGTTAATATTTTAGAGATGAGGTCTCTCTATGTTGCCCAGGCTGATATCACACTCCTGGGGCTCAAGCCAATTCTCCTGCCTGAGTTTCTTGAACAGCTGAGACTACAGGCGTGCACCTCTGTGCCTACCTTTAAGCAGTCTCTTTCTTCCTCGTATCAAACCAAATGATTCAGTTCCCCACCCCCTCACCTGCACCAGCCCTTCCTGTTAAAGCCCTTTCCCACAACACTCCATTAGTACATGATCAGCTGATTCCTCACCTGTCAATATCCTTCAGCAAAGAACCCAATACCATTGACTTCATTGGTGTGGCACTTTCACATTCTATTAATTCCTAAACGATCCTGAAATAGGAGAAAGGGTGAGGGGTGGTCATTGGATCAACAAGTTCTTATGATTCCAACAGCTCTCAGCTTAGTTAACAGAATCACCCTCTTCTACCTCTTGATGTTTTAGCAGCTACTGACAGGTCTAGAGAAGAATCCCTTTTTACTATACTTTAAAAATAATTGAATGTCAGAGAAGAAAGCTTTTGTGAAAAGACAAGAGTTGGGGCCGGAGCTACTGCAAAATGAAAACATGGGGCACCTGCTTCAAAAATTAAGACCTTCTGGAGGATGAGAACACATCATCGAAATAAGCACAGGGCCCTTTTGAGCCCTATGTCACTTGCATACGTTGGATGAAGCTGGTTCTGGCAGGGCTTAGAATTCCAGATATGGAAAAGGCAAGCCAGTGGTGAGATTCTCTGGGGTATCTTAAAGACCCCCAAGTCATATCTACTGGAATTAGCTGAGGGAGAGAATATTTTGGA
The DNA here is from genome assembly GCA_004024805.1 of Geosciurus inauris. NCBI lineage: Eukaryota > Metazoa > Chordata > Mammalia > Rodentia > Sciuridae > Geosciurus > Geosciurus inauris. Next base: position 40,138 of record PVHX01010600.1, on the reverse strand, counting down.
GACTGGAGAAAGAGGTAGTGAGGGAATGAAGGAGGTAGGTAAGACATCTGGTTCTGCTGATAAAAACACTGATCAGTGTCACATGTCAAGTAACTTAGCAGGCCCCCTACTGTGGACCCTAGTTGGATCTGACGTCTGAAAAGGTGACTTGTAGGCCTGAGGGCCATTCCCTCCAATGCTGCTTCTTTGTCAATTTTTCCCCTCTCCAAGCGAGGAACAGGTGGTGACTATGAGTGGCCTTCAGAAGCTACTACTGTGAGAGTTTGCCTGAGCCTCGCCATCATTTCCAGCCTCTGACTCTCAGATTGGACTCGGGGCCCAGGGTCAGGAGGGATCTTTTCTAATTAGGCCTAGCCGCAGCTCTATGTCCCGTCTGCATTTGTGTTTCTCCCCACTAGTACCACGCAGACCTCAGTCTGTAAGAGACTTGGGACATCCGTGAGGAACAGGGGTCTGGTTCCCCACAGGCAGAGGAACAGCAAACCTGAATTAACTCCATGGCTCCTGATACCATCGACCTGGCTTAGCAGTAGCTACATTGTCGCAGGGGCCTCCATATCCCTGAGCCTCAGAGACTCCTTGTCCTACTGCTGGCCAGGGGCTCCAACGGCCGAGAGCGGCCACTAACAACAGTTCAACTGAAAGTGAGACTTGGAAGCCTGAGGCTGCAGAGGGTGGTTTCCCAGGAGACAGGCCCCTCCCCAGGCCACGTGTACAGCTACGCCCCCTGGAGAGTAGGAAGGCCTGGGGACTCCAGCAAACGATGCCACAAGTTGGCGTTTGTGTTCTCCATTCTTCCGTGGTCTTCTTTCCTGCCGCAGAGTGCATTACCCAACTGCTGCCGTGACTTAATGCGCATTTGGTGAATAGACCAGGGAGAGTTGGGCTCGAGCTGGTCAAAGACCCCAAACTGCCCCAAAACACGGAGGTGCCCTCTCGCTCATGCATCGTTGTTCTCAAATAGCCACACCAGTTGCTACCTGTCTCCACTCCTACTTAGCCCAGGATAACACTAATCTGTTCTCCATTTGTATTATCTCGTTATTTTAAGATTGTTAACATAAAAGTAAACTAAGTATATGACATTTTGGGATTGGAATTCTTAGCACAATTTTCTGGATCGGTAGTTTGTGCCTTTTAATTTCTAAGCAGTATTCCACAGTATAGACATACCATTATTTGTTTAGCCATTCACCAGTTTAAGGACACCAGTTCTCAGCTATTATAAATAAAGTTGCCATAAAGTTTGTTTTCAGGTTTTGTATGTGAACATGAGTCTTCATTTCTATGCTTAGAAGTGCAATTGCTGAGTCATATGGTAGTTGCAAGTTTGGTTTTCAGAAATTGCCAAATTGATTTCTGGAGTGGCTGTACCATTTTAATTTCCATTAGCAAGGTATGTGCCAAGGTATTCTTTCATTAAGAACAGGTATTCAACTTTTTTCTAATGGCTTTTCAGTGTCTAAGGCAATGATTATTAAAATGATATTTTCTGTTAATATTTAATATGGAATTTACACAAATGGATTTATTTATGTTGTATTTGTTTCTTAATATATTGCTTTGCTTGTTAACATTTTATTTAGGTAGGACTTTATTCCTGAGTTAGATTGTTCTATAGGTGGGGTTTTTTTTTCTTTTTTTCAATGTAATGTCTTTTCCCAAAAGAAATAGTTCCAAAATGGAAATTCTTTCTTTTTCTATGGTCTACCATGATCCAGATAATATTGGAATCACCTGCTTTTTGGAAGTTTAGAAACAGTCATATTTGAAACTGTCTTAGTATATTTGGAAGACAAGCCTTTGCCAAGTTTTAAATAAGTCTGTAGTAATTGATCTATTTAGACCAATTTTGGTAAGTTACATTTTAGTATAATTAATTTTATTAGATCATTATATATTTCATTCAAATTTTCAACATTAGTTTCATAGAGTTTTAGAAAATTGACTCTTATGGCTCCGTTTACAATTATTTCCTCTCATATAGTTCAATTTATGAAACTGCATGTGTCCTTTTATAAAATTACATTAACAGCAAATCAATTTTATTTCTTTCTACCTGGACCTACAAAGACCACTTTTGGATCTTTAAAAAATATTCCAACTTAAAAAAAAATTCAGTTCATAACGTACCTGCCTTTTTCTTCATGATTTTCTTCCATTTACTTTCTATTTATGTATTTTGAGGCGGGATCTTGATATGTTTCCCAACATGACCTCGAAGCAAGATCTCCCTGTTGCAGCCTCCTGAGTAGCTGGGATTACAGGCATGCACCACTGTGCCAGGCTTCTTTCTTTTGGGTTTTATTGTCCTTTTTTACTTAAAAATTTCTCTTTTTTCTTATTAATGTACAAATTTAAGCTATATAATTTCCTCTAAACACTGCTATGGTTATATTGAATACATTCTGATATATAATCTGATATTATTTATTTTAATATATTCTACAATTTCAGTTTTGAATTCTCATTTGACCAAAAAATTGTTTAAAATTGTGAAGTTAAAATTTCCAGGTAGTAGGAAAATTTTATTTTAAAACTTTATTATAAACTTCAGGATTTTATTACTTGTGATAAAAGAATGTTGCCTGAATAGTATCTCTCTATTTAGAAAAATTTTATTTGTGTCTTCTTGTGGCTTAATATGCCATTGATTCTCATGACTTTTCCTTTCCATGCTTTCTTGGAAAGAAAGTTGTGAGTTTTCCTCTTGAATGTGTAATCTGACATAAAGTGTTAGTATGTTGCTTAGATTTTCAACATCTTATTATACAATTCAAATATTTTATATACTTTTTTATTCATTTCTGTTCAATTGGATTTCTTGCACTGAGGGTGGTAAAATCTATTTTCACTAATACATAAGTTGTTTCTTATAATTCCTACAAATTTTGCTTAAAAATATTGATATTATGTTAGTGCATAGATATTCATAATTTTTATTTTGCATATTTTGTTACTATAAATAACTTTGTAAAAATTATTTATTCTAATTAGATATACATGACAGCAGAATGCATTTTGATTCATTATACACAAATGGAGCACAACTTTTCATTTCTCTGGTTGTACACCATATGTACAGTCATGCATGTACCTAGGGTATTGATGTCCATCTCATTCCACCATCTTTCCTGTCCCCCTGCCCCCTCCCCTCCCTTCCTTCCCCTTTGACCAAGTTCCTCGTTTCTTCCCATGTCCCCTCCCCCATTATGGATCAGCATCCACTTATCAGAGAGAACATTTGGCCTTTTGTTTTTTGGAATTGGCTTACTTCACTTAGCATAATGTTCTCCAACTCCATCCATCTACCTGCAAATGCAAATTTTATTATCTTTTAAAGCTGAGTAATATTCCATTGTGTATATATACCACAGTTTCTTTTTATGTTTATCTATTGAAAGACATCTAGTTCCATAGTTTAGCTATTGTGAATTGAACTGCTATAAACACTGAAGTGGCTGCGTCACTGTGGTATGTTGTTTTTAAGTCCTTTGAGTATAGACCAAGGAGTGGGACAGTTGCGTCAAATGGTGATTCCATTCCAGGTTTTCTGAAGAATCTTCATACTGCTTTCCAGATTGGTTGCACCAATTTGCAGTCCCACCAACAATGTATGAGTGTGTCTTTCTCCCCACATCCTTGCTAACACTTATTGTTGCTTGTATTCCTGATAACTGCCATTCTGACTGGCATGAGATGAAATCTTAGTTTTGATTTGCATTTCTCTAATTGCTAGAGATGTTGGACATTTTTTCATATGTCTTCTTCTGAGAAGTGTCTGTTCAGCTCCTTAGCCCATTTATTGATTCGTTTGTGTGTTTGTGGTTTTTTTTTTGTGTGTGTGTTTTTTTTTTTTTTGAGTTCTTTATATATCTTGGAGATTGGTACTCTGTCTGATATGTGTGTAACAAAAATTTGCTCCCAAAATGTAGGCTCTCTGTTCACTTCATTGTTTTTTGTTTTTGTTTTTTGCTGAGAAGCTTTTTAGTTTGAATCCATCCCATTTATTGATTCTTGATTTTATTTCTTGCGCTATAAAGCACTTTTTTTTTTTTGATACCAGGCATTTAACTCAGGGGTACTCGACCACTGAGCCACATCCTCAGCCCTATTTGTATTTTATTTAGAGACAGGGTCTCACTGAGTTGCTTAGTGCCTTGCCATTGCTGAGGCTGGCTTTGAACTCATGATTCTCCTGTCTCAGCCTTCCTAAGTGCTGGGATTACAGGCATGTGCCACCATGTTTGGCTTATAAAGCACTTTTTGAGATATCTCGTGATACAGCTTTCTTTAAATTCATTTGGTCTGATGTAAGAGAGTGCATCCTCTTCCTGCCTTTTCCTCCATTTGCCTAGTATACATATACTCAATGCTTTACTTTCAAAGTTTTCAAACATTTCCTTTAAGAGAGGCTTTGGATATAGTAATTTTTAGCTTTGCTTTGTAATCTAATACAAAACTTCTTTGTAGCTGACTTCTGCTCATTGCTGTCCATAGTGATGTGCTGGAGCCAGCTCCTACCAGCTCACAAATAGGTAAATGTGTACATCTCTTCCCAACTCCACATTCAGCAAAATCAGATTCATAGCTTGAAAGGGGCCATGGAGGGAATGGGTACTCCATGGAAATCAGCAGAGCTACAAGCAAAGGTGTTTTATTTTGTTCCTTTCTTCAACCTAAGTCTTGTTGTTAAGCATTCACCAGCACACCACTGGCTATCACTAAACTTGAACTAATTCTGTCATATTTTACGTTATGGTTTTATGTTGTAATATTGATGGGGAAATATGTTTTATAAACTTTTCATATATGTGTGTTTATTCCAATACTTTGTCACATATTTGTCTTTTTATCTAGCCCTATTGTTTTCATTTGTTGGCTTCCTGAAGTTCATCATCTAGTATTTCTTCAAGAAGGATTTGTCATATATTCAATATGTGTATGTCTTGTCTTTATCATCTTGAGAATTTTATAAGCATTTGTGTCAGCTTTATGTCACTCTGATGAAATACTGGAGAAAATCAACTTAAAGGAGGAAATATTTATTTTGGTTCATGGTTTCAGGAGTTTCAGTCCATGGTTCCTTTGTCCCATTGCTCTGGGCCTGTGGTGAGGCAGAATATCATAGTAGGAACATATGGTGGAGCAGAGATGCTCATCTCATGGTGGCCAGGAAAGAAGTGGGGAGAGAGAGGAAGAGGCTGGGAATAAAATGTACCCTTCAAGGGCATGCCCTCAGTACCCACCTCCTCCAAGTAGGCCCTGTCTCCTTAACTTTCCACAACCTCCCAGTAGCCCATGTAGCTGTTAGAGCCAATCACCTAAAGCTCTGCCTCTGAACATTGCTGCATTGAGGATCAAACTTTCAACACACGAGCCTTTGGGGAACATTTCAGATCCAAGCCATAATAGCATTGCTCCACTATTTTCTGGTTTGAAGTTTACTAATTTGTTCTTAATTTTTTTTCCTTTGTAAATGACATTTTTGCAAATGACATTTTCCCCCAAAGAATTCTTTTAATTTTTGGAAAGCATTTCTAAATCATTTATTTAATTTTTAGCCCATTAAATATAAAGACTCCAAGTATTTATTTATATAGGCCTTCCTTGTGTATTTTTGATATCTGTTATTTTCTCTATCATACCTCTTAACACTTTATTTTCACTTAATTTGGCTCTATTTTCTCAGTGTACATTACTGATACTTTACAGTTTGTGTTTTCCCTCTACTATTCTCAAGGTCACCTTTTTTTCTATGATGCTTTGATTCTTGTTCACACTTTTCCAAACTGGCCAACTTTTGTGTGTGTGTGTGTGTGTGTGTGTGTGTGTATCTCCTATCTCCTGAAATAAAAACACACAAAGTGTATATACACACAAAAACACAACACACAACACAATATACACACATATATATGTATATGTGTTTATATATATGTATAAAGTTTACATATGTACATATATACATATATGTATGAAAAGTTTATAAATATATATAAACTTTTTTCCCCCTGATAAATGTCTTTTGTATCTTACTAGTTTTCTAGTTCTTTTTCTCATTTGTTTTTATAGAGTCTTTGCACAGATCTTTTGCAGTTCTCTTTTGGTAGCCTAGGTTTTGAATGAGCTGAGATTTTGCTGTATTGGATTATGTGAGGGTTATATGAGGATTATCCTGTGAGTGGGAATTTTCTTTTGAGTCTGAGTTTTAAGTGTATCTTTACTTATTCCTCTTAATGGAAAAAGGCTGCTATAAGGCTTTTCACTTTGAAAAATCTCTCTTTTCTCCCTATCACATACATAGCTTGTTACCTATATAATGTAACATTGTGTCTTCCACTTTTCACATCAAAACCTGGGAAACTGTTATTAACTGTTTACTCTATTACTTCAGTTATAAACAAAAGATTTGGGTTTTGCATCTCAGAGTGTTCCCCTGTCCTTAGAAAGTAGACTTTCCGTACTTGATCATCTCATTTTAAGATCTGCATCTATGGGAATCCTCTTGCCAAATTCTCCCATACTCTTCATGGACTTTCCTAACCCTCCCTGCTTCCTCTGGTTTTAGAACTAGAAGTTTCAGCAATCTTTTAGTTTCTTTGCAAGAAGAATTTACATTTCTGCTCCTTTTCCTGATGGTTACTTTGGGTTGATTTCTAAGAAAAGGAAGAAATGGGAATCTTATCCTCCATCTTCCAACCAAAATTCTTCACAATAAACTCTTTGAACTCTGTTCAAAGGCTTGTTTTTCTTTTTTTTTCTTTAATGTGTGTAGAAGACTGGAATATGTAGAGAAAATTGCAGTGGTGAGTGTCTTAACCCCTGCAGGCTGCTATAACAGAATAGCGTAAACAGTGTGGCTTATCTACAACAGAATTTATATCTCACAGGCTGGAGGCAGAGAAGTGCAAAATCAAGGCACCTGCAGATTCAATATCCGGTGAAGGCCCATTTCCTGGTTCCTAGTGAAGTCTTTCTGCTGTGTCCTCACGTGGCAGAAAGGGCAAATGAGCTTGTTTTGTAAGAATGCTAATCTCATTCAAGAGTGCTCATTTCCTAACACCCTCACACTGGGGCTTAGGGTTCAACATATGATTTTTGTAAGGAGAAGAACATTCATATTACAATGGTGAATATTTGGCCTATGCATAATTTCCCTTGAATATCTGTATGGTGACCCTTCCCTGGCCTTTGTCCTAATAATGAATCCTGTTAGCCAGATAAGTGGACTTGGTTCAGAGTCTAAATAGATAATGAATATATTTTCCCAGGTCCCCCGTGGGAAATATGTTATCATAACCTTTGTTGTCTCACTAGTTCCCATCTCATTGTTATCCACCTGAAAATTCCCTGCAATCAGAAGTGAACTTGATGTCTGTCCCCAGGTCTTCTTCCAGTAATGTACTTAACATTTCCTGTCTCCTGGAAATATTTCCTATCTCCTGAAGTGAAAACACACAAGCACTTTGGATTGTGACATGTTAAGCCAAACTCTCCACTCTGTCTGCTATGCAGAGATTCTTCTCGATAAAATCTTTCCTTGACTGCTTTTTAAGGCAGGTTTCCCCATAATCCAACTAGAAATCCCCTTCCTCTTTCTCCTGCAACAGCAACTCTTTCCCATGTGCTCAGATCTTTCTTGATTTATTCCCTTGCGTTAGTGTAAAACCTCCTCTAGTAGCTTATTAACAATAAATATATGAGAGGAAAAATATTTTGAGACATTATATCTGAAAATGTATTTATTCTGCCTTCATTTTAGTTTTTAAAAGTCTAGGTCAGAATTAATCTTATCTCTGAAAACACTGAAGAGCTTACTCCATCTGCTAGCTTTTAGGATTGCTCTGGAGTAATCCTGTGCCTGACTGTTCTTGAACATTGGTATGTTACCTTCTATTCCCCATCTTTGGAAATTTTAGGATTTTTTATTGATTAAAATTATATTGAATATGCCACACCTTCACTGGGTCACTTAATCAAGAAATTTATAATACTTAGTTCTTGGAAATTATTTTTTTATAATTTCCTCCCCTTAAATTGTTATTATTCAACTAAGAATCTCTTAGACTGGTCCTCTAATTTCCTTATTTCTTCTCTCAAATTGTCTCTCTTTGCCCCCCACCCTGTGTTTTTGGCTTCTGTTTTCTCAACAATCTCAAATTTACCTTCCTTGCATTAAATTCTGCTACTCATTGGGTACCATCTTGCCCCATGGGACATTGCTGTTGCTCTCTGATGTACTACAACTCCCATGATGCAGTGCAGCTATTATGTACCAAAGCACCAAGGAATTCCATGGGGGAAACACCCTTCTTCTTCATGTGCCACATTAATTACTGGGCACTATGACCCCGGCTGTGATGCTTGTGCCTCAGTGTTTCACATGGTATTTGCTAAAAAAGATCTTTTATTTTCATTCCACTTTCACCCCACCCTCATTTCCCAGGGCATGTGACAAACACCATGTTATACTCATGTTGGGGCAAGTTCAAAATGGCTATAGTTAGGCTCCCTCACCGAGACTTTTGGTGGCTTATGTTACGCTTTTAGTGTGTAGCCCTTGGGAACTGGCTGTATTATGGCTAGTCAAGGCCAGAAACACTCTGATTCAGCATGTTATAAACTTTAACTTGTGGGCATGTGCCCCGTTATGTAACCTGTTGGCAGTGTGTCTTCTTTGTTTGAACTGTACATAAAAAGGGACTATGAAAAGGGCTCAAGGGGCTGGCTAAGGATTATAGCCACATCCAAATAAAGAATGACCAATACTCTCACTCTGTCTCACATTTTTTTTCAACCACCAGATTCTCGAACCTTGGTTCCTGGGCCTGACGGACAGTTCCCTTCACATCTGATGTCACTGAGTCACACTTCTCCCTCTCTTCCATGCTTATGCTTCTAATGAGCTAATTTAGCCAGGCATATATTAATCCAAGGAATAGATTCTGGTATCAAGCCCCTAGTTTTTAGTTCATTGAGGCAGTAGACTCCCAAAAGATCCCTTGGGAAAAGATAATGTCCCTGTGTGTAGGCAGACAGGTAAGGGAACTGCTTGATTGATTGATCCATTAATCAATTCTACTCGTACCATACCTTTAGGCAAACCTCTATATCCAGTGAGATGGTTTCCAAAACCTTCCCAGCTTTGTAATTTCACAGTCTGGGCAAGACGCCCATGGTCTGAGATCTGGCGCCTCAGCAGCAGCATGTGCTGGCTGCCCCAGGTTAAGCTCATCATCTAGGAACAATGTGCTGAAATTAGATGGAGCTTGTAGAAATCAGGATGGGTTCAGTGTTTTTTTTTTTTTTTTTTTTGCTTTTTTTGCTTTTATTTAATCCCAGAAGGTGACAGATGATCACAAGCTCTTCAGTCCTTAAACATTCCTGTGATCTTCCTTAAAGTTGCCTCAGGCCCCACCGCTCATTTCTGCTCCAGGTTTCAACCAGATGTGTCAATCTGGTAGCTCTACATCCTGTGAGAACCAAGGACTGTGGGTCCACACTGCTGAGCAGGAGTGTCCTACCCAAGCTGACTGGGTGTTTCCAAGGGGAAAGTTCTTAGCTTCTCTTTCTCTTTTTTCCCTACGTTGTTCCTAGTCATCCTTTAAAAAAAATTTCTTTCATCTCCATTTTTCTTCTCTTGTATTTATCTTCTTTGCTTCTAGGAGTGCTGTATCTTCCTTTCCCTTTGTTCAGTCAGTTCATTTGACACACATCAGAAAAGTAGGTTACCCAGAGGGGTGGGTGTTAGGTGGCAGGTATATAAAGTTGAGTAAAATGAGATCCTGGTTTTCCTGAAAATTACTTCATTGTTGGCATCAGAACTGCAATTCACAAAATTGAAAGAATCATTAAGTGACTAAAAGTATTTCAGGTGATTTATGTACATTCTGGTATATAATTATCATAAAAAAATAATGAATTAAGCAGTTTGTTTTGTAGTTGAGAAGACTCAGGCTCAGACATGATCATAATTGCAAGGCTCCTGTATCCTCTTTCTGACCCAGCTTGGTTTCTCTTTTTCTGTTTTTTATGTCCATTCCACTTCCTGCGTCTTCACACCACCTCCTCTTAGGTGCACCTTTCCTTCTGCTCAATTCATTCTCTCTGTGCTGTGTCTCTATCATATTGTTTCTCCCTGACCTTTTGTCTCCCCATTCTGATGCCCCTCCTCCCATGTTACACTCTGCCCTCTTATCTCTCTTCATTTCTTCCCCTCTAGATCTTTCTGGCATTCTAAGACCATCTCTTCTCTTTCTCTCCTTTCTTCATTCTGCTCCCTCTTATCTCAGAGCTTGTTCCTCCTCCTTCCTCTTGCCTCTGTCTCTTGCTTTCTTTATGATTTTCTGCCGACTCTACCCCTTTTCCCTTAGTTTCTTTCTCCTTGTTATCTGTTTTTTGATGGTTCTTACCCAGACTTTCTTTTTCCTTCTTTTTGTTTTCTCTCCCCTGTTTCTTCCGATTCTTGTTTCTGACTCTGTTCGTTTTCTCCCCCATCTTTTTATCACCCTCTCCCTCTATATCTCTCTCTGCTTCATTGAGTCTCCCTCTTTTTTCTCCTCCTCTTCCTCTACCTCCTTCCCTTCATCCTTTTTTTCTTTTTGCCCATTTATCGCTATTATGTTTCCTTCCTTCCTTTCTATGTACTTTCCTCCAGCTGCCATGGTCCTGCCTTCTCAGGGATCCAGAACTTTAGACACTCTGGTCCTGGTGTTGGTACAGTAGCCTCTAAGAAACATTTAGCTCAGTTTATAAAGGCGATGATAAGAGTTGAGGCTGTCTGCATACACTCTGCCATGATCCCTGGATATCCTGGCTTGCACTTCCTTCTAGAGAATGGGCTACACATGTGGCCAGTGATAGTCTTCTGTTCAGAATGTATGCGCAGCTGAACTGAGAGGCAGCTGTGTGGATGTATACTCTTCTATGTGACCCACATTGCCCATGTCTCAGCAGAGGTGGTCTTTCTGAGATATCTGATTCTTGGGTTGGGGCCACATTAATGAGCCAGGGAAATATGCATTATGATTACTAATGTGAGTCCATGAAGATGGTCACAGTGATGAGGTCTGGGACCCTGTGAATAACACAGCTAGGGTTGAGCCTGCATCTAGCGCTTTTCCTAAGAGACTCTGTGAATGCTTTGGGCATTGTGTGAGGCTGCACTGTTATCCCTATCAAAAAAGGTGACGAGAGAAAACCATAATGTGACCCTTGGGGTCAGAAATAAGAGAGATTGTGGCTGGGAGAATCAGGAGAGCTTCTGGGAGAAGGTGGCATTTGAACTACACCCAGAGAAGGGGTTTGCTTTGATAGTGGAGATGGAGAGAGGAGCAGAGCTCTTGGAGCTTACATTAAATCTGATGGGTAGATCCTAGATTTTGAATGCAAAATGTCTCTGTGGGGGAAAAAAATCCTGCTCTGTGAAATTAATAAGTGTGTAAGATGAGGTGTGGGTAAAGTGCAAGGAGTTTTTCTGGACCTATGACTTGAAGGCAGGAGTCCATAGGTGCTTACTTCTTCTGGAAGTTGTGGTTTATCCCCAAGCTCTGTGAGTCTCCAGTGGCTTCCAATCCCTGCACATGTGTGTGCACAACAGGGCTGGTTTGGAGGACACAATGAGTGTGGGTATCCTGCATGAGAGACCAGGTGAGGGTTCACTGTCACCTCACTTGCTTCATTCTCCTCCACCTTCCCTTTGACTGACACACATGGAGATGCCATGGGAGGGGGTGGAACAATTGGATATCAGGGATAATGCTTTCTTAGGGCACTTTCTCAGCTGTTTTTGCTTCCTATACTTGAAAGACCCAGAATGGAAAATACTAAAGTAAGAATCCAAATAGCTATTGTCAGGATCTGCTACCACTTTCTCGTTTACCATCAAGTGTGAACTTTAAAGCAACAGCTTCACAAATTACTCTAGCTAGAAGGGACTTTAAAGGACCTGTGCTCTAATCAGACCACACTTCCAATTTCCTGTGGAAACAAACATCCCAACGTCATTCAACTCAGAGGAGTTTAGGAACTATGCCTACACTCCTCTGTCTTTCTCATTGACTCCCTAGTTTTTTTGTTGGAATTATAGAAGAGGAAACATTGCCCTTATGAAAAAAGCATGGATTCTGGAGTCAGACCCCTTTGGCTAATATTTTGGTGCTGTGTGGTTTTGGTTACATTGTCTTTGAGTCTTTGTTTCTTTATCCTTTAAATGGATATAACTATGGTATTTACCATATAGGTACTATATTAGGACTCTGTGAGATAATGCATATAAGGCACTTAATATAGTGCCTGCACATAGTAGCTACTCAGTAAAGCTTATCTCATAACATTAAGAGACATAAATTATTAAATTTTTTGCACCATACATTTAAAGAATTGTTTTGTTGCCTCACATGATTTTATGTGTGCTTACAGTGACTGTTGTTCTTACCACCACTTTCTTTCTAGACCATTTTCCTTTGCCAGATACCCCCAGCTGCCCAAGGCCTTTCCTGATCCCCAGTCCTCCTGCTCTAGTTTGGTGGCTTTCTGAGTTTCTGCCAGGGTCTTCGTCACTTATTTTTCTCTCAAGTCCTTTTCACATCCGACTGGGTGATTAAGACTCTTTGTAGAGTCATCCCATCTTTTCCCCTAAAAGATACGTTCACATTCCTGGTTCATTCATGACAATATTCCCTTTTGTATGTTATTACAGATGATTTCTCAATATTTGTGCCCTTTTTTGATGTTTTTGTGGAGGTTGGGTAGAAGAAGAGGAAAGACCGTGGGCTCCAAAGCACATCTTGACTAGGATGCCTTGGCAGCTTGCCTGCCTCCAGCGCGCAGGCGCAAGGGCGTGGCAGTCCGGGGTAAGCTTTTTACAGAAGCCTTACTCTGAGCAGGAAGCCATGTCCTCCTCTGGCTCACCCTGTGGCAAGGTTCATGGTGGCCACGGGGAGTGCACAGGCTCTCTCTCTGATAACACCTCTGTGGATCAGCCTTCTTATGTCTCAATCTGAGGTTTGAGTTTTGCCTGGAATTATTATTGGATTCCTCCAAGACAAAGGTCTCTCAAAACAAATCAGAGTTGGGATTCAGGTCTCCAGAGTTGTGCTTCCTCTGGGGAAGGCACAGTTTGAACAAGTGAAGAAGGTAGAGTTAGAGAAGAAATAAGAACAGCAGGTTTTTTTAGGACCTAGACTCCTGGTAGCACTTGGGGTTTTTCCAAACCATAGAACTGGTTGTTGGTGAGAGAATGGATAATGAGAAGGTGCTGAGAAGGACAGCCAAAGCCCCTGCTTCATGGGTCCATGCACCTGTTCACGGTAGAGCTTTGAATAAACCTCTTTTCTCTGAGCAATAGAAGGAGAATGGGCTAACCTTTCTCACCTTCTCCATTAGGGAGACCTCTGGTGTCTCGGGGAGATTAGCAGTGTGTCCAGCATGTCTTGCAGACCCAGGACCCCGGGGAGCAAAAGAGTAGAAGTGGAGAAGGAGGGAGAGGAAATTATGTACTAAAACTAAAAACAGACAAAGCCTGAGTGTGCTGGTAGGGTTTACCTAAAAGTCTTCAAACATGGTGGACAGTTGTGTAGTCTTGTGTCTATCCTTTTGATGCTGGCTGAGAATTGGTCATCCTCTTGCTGTGGCCTTGTCCCTGCCCCTGCTTTTCATAGCCCTGTCTATTACAGATCTGCAGGTGAAGAACTCTTTGCTGGCACTGAAAGTCTCAGAAGACCTTGGCATCTTACTCTAACACCATTATTTTCTAATTGTAGCCCACAACAGACCTGAGTCCCTAATCTGCCCAATCTGTCTAGCCTGGCCAAACACATCGTCTTGGTTCTACACGTTTCTGTGTGATGATGCCTCTTGGAAACCGTCTCTATCTGTTGCTTCTTTCCTGTCCTTCACCTTTCATCTCCTCTTTTTCTTCATTTTCCTCTCCTTACTGCTCTCTCCATCGTCCCTGCTTTTTCCTTTCCGGCTTATTTCTCTTTCTTCCCTTCTCTCCTCTTTTTCTTCGCTTTGAGGATGTCTCTTCTCATCTAACCCCAAGCTTCTCTTTTCTCCTTTGTCTTAAGCCCTGTTTTACTACCTGTTCCTTTCATTTTTCTGTCTTAATCTCTTTCTTTCCCACTTCATCTCTTTTTTTTCTATTTCTTTTCCTTAAAAACCTGTAATGTTAAATAGAGATATATGTGTGCCAAAAAGGACACAAACCATTATTGTAAAATTTAACACATGAATATCAAATGGAGCACCTGTGTGATTTCTATAAATGTGAAGAAATAAGATACGCTGGGACCCATAAGCCTCACATATACCCTGCTGACCCCAAGCTTCTTTATCCTCACAAGGCTCACCTTGGGGCTACCATGTCCTTGTTTTTCTTTATAGTCTGACCACTTACAAGCACTCTAAACAATATACTCAGTTTGCCTGTTTTGATTAGTATGTTTATGGAATCATACCGCATATATTTGGTGTCTTGCTTTTTTCCACTAAACATTGTGTTTGCTTACCTTGTTTGGAGACTTTATCCATGTTGTTATTTGAAGCTACAGTTCCTTCATTTTCATTACTTTCTAATACTCAGTGTAGGGATGTACTGAAATTTGTCCCATCTATTGAACATCTAATTATAATTATTAAAATTCCCGTTTCACCTTTAAAGTAAGACCTGATTTTGCTGCCTCCTTGTGTCTTCCAGCAGTTATAAAAACATTGTCATGTATAATCTCCCTTCTTCCTCCATACAAGCAAATGAATGTACCCCAAACCAGCTTGAGTTTCACCTCGTCAGACTGCTCAAATTACACCTAGGGGGTTAGGAGGCCACACCACTGAGTTACAAAGAACTCTCCTGAGGAAAAGGCTTTCATTACCAACAGGAATCTCAGCTCTGCTTAACTCTGCTAAGGTGAGAAATAGAACAGAAAGAAATTCAGGGTGAATAGATTTGCCACTATACAGTTGGGAGGTGCTCAGGGGACTAATAGAATGTTTTCAGAGTGGGTAACTTTCACAGTATCATTAGCTCATATACCATGTCCTACTCTGAAAACAGGACAGAGAAAATCATTTCAATGGATGCTCCATTCTTTTATTTATTGGATATTACTGAGTGCCAGATATTGTTCCTGGTTAAAAAAAATGAAGAAGGAAAGTAAGTAAGTTGAGAAAAAGTCGTGGAGGATAAGGGCTCTCTTTTCCCTCCTTTGCTTCCATATAACACTTGTGTGGGACTTATTTGGTCTTTTAAAAGAAAGACTTGGCTCCTGATTGAAAATTGGGCATGGTTTTGGTAGCCTATGAAGTGACACCTGGCTACTATGTCCAGGGAGCTGATCTGTGTAAAGAAAGAAGTGGATTCTGAGATAATAGCTGGGACAGCTGGGGTGGGGATAAGTGACCTCACCTCTTTCTAAATAAATATTTTAATCTTGTCCAAAAGCTCCACAAAGGGCTGAAGGGACTTGGGGTTGGGTTGGACTTTCTAAGTTTCTATTCTTGAAACTAGAAGGATCAAAATGAAGGACTGATTTTTTTCTTTTCAGAAAAAAGATTAGAATTTTTGTGACCCTCCAAATAGAAGTACTAAAAAGAAGGGATTCTATCTGTAATTTGAAGAAACAGAGAAGTGAACTCCCATCACTACAAGCTACCGAGGTAGGCTGCCCTGGGTGGGGATGCCAGATCCAAGATGGCACCATGACCCTTGCCTTGCCTTGGGTGTTCAAGCCCTGCTATGGTGGTGCAGTCCCCTGCCATGAACAGAGCTGATCTTTATGACCAATAGGATAGTGTGGAAATGACAGTGCAACTTCCAATACTAGGTCATGAAACACATTGTGGTTTCTGCTTCATTCTCTTCTACCTCACTTCCTCTGGGAGAATCAGCCATCACGACATGAAGATTCTCCAGCACTCTTAAGAGGATGGGTTCATGTGACTAGAAGCCCAGGCCTTTAACACAGCCAACTGTGTGAAAGGAATGTGCTGGAAGTGGATCCTCCAACCCTAGTCAAACCCTCAGAAGATTATGGCTCTGGTCAATATCTTGACTGCAATCTCACAGGAGGCCAAAAGACAGAATGTCTCAGCTAGGCTATTTGTTAATTCCTGACCCACAAAACTATGTGAGATGGTAACAGGTTTTTTTTAAAAAATATTTTTGTTAGTTGTAGATGAACACAATACATTTATTTATGTATTTTATGTGGTGCTGAGGACCAGGGTTTTTTTTTTTTTTTTTTTTTTTCTTCCCCTTTTTGGTTGAATTAAACCAAGAAATTTTAAAATTATTTTTTATATAGCATTAGTTAACAAATATAGTGTTGTACAAGAAATTCACACATCAATTGGAACTTAAACAGATTTGGAAGCTCCTTTTAGCCTGGAGCTTACAGTTTTCTGACAGTCACTTTATTGGACTCAGCTCCTGGCCATCCTTGAGATAAACGTGTTTTTTTCCCCTCAGGCTAATTTTAGCAGTCCTTCAGAGCGCTGGGTGGCCAAATGTCTCTGGCTATTTGTAAAGGATCCAAGGCTGACTTTGAAGAGATAATCTCATGGTAGATTTTACCACTTGTTTTAGTGCAGAGCTCATATTAAATACTTCTTTAGACACTAGAATAGTTTTATTGGAATTTAGAAAATAGCACCATGGACGTATACATAAACCTGTATGCTTACATGTATAATTTATACATATACATATATTTATATTTACATTTGTGTGTATGTGTATGTATATATATGTATGTGTATATATATACATATATATGTATATGGGCATACATGCATTTAAATAGTTAATACATACGTAAACAAAATACAAGAGCTCTTTGACTTACAAAGAGTTTATATCACAGTAAGTCCACCATAAACTGAAGATTCTACAAGTTGAAAATGCATTAATACACCTAACCTAGCATCATGGCTTAGCAATACAGTGCACTATGGAGTATCAATTGTCTACCTTTGTAAAGGTGTGACTGCCTGGGAGCTGCGTTAGGAGAGTGTCCTACTACCTATTGCTGGTCTGAGGAAAGATTGAAATTGAAAATTGGAAATATGGTTTCCATGAATGCATATTGTTTTCACATCATGGTGAAGTTGAAAAATTATATGTTGACCATCGTAAGTTGGTTATCTATAATCTATGCAGACCTGACTTTCTAGGAGTCTGTAGCATTTCTGAAAGTAAACACGGAGAACCACATTCATCTCAAGAGCTAGACAAATAGTCCCAAATAAACTTATGCCCCTGCTACAGACTCCTTGATTAATCTCTTAGTTTATTTGGGAAATAATTGTCATAAAAGGTTCTTGAACCCTATGAACGTCACTACCGCTGTGGGAAGCTACTCAAGTCCATACATAACTTTTCTGATTGATAGGAACTTGTGCACAACTATTAATGCAAGTCACTATACTAAGTACCATAGAAGGATGTGCAGACAACCTCTGTGCCTCTACCTCTCCCTTTGTGTGGAATGATTCCCTGGTTCCAGCAAAAACCTTCTTATGCTGAGGTCAGTCTTCAGAAAAATACCCTAACTTGTTTTGAAAATTTGAATTGGAGCCCTTCTCTGAACTTCCACAGATTGACTTTCTTTTGCTTATGACACATATCATTTTTGCATGATAATATGGTCATAGAATGCCAGCATTTCCTAACAGACTCTGAGATCTAAGTGCAGAGACTGCCTTTTTATGAAATATTCTCCACTCTTAGCCCATATGATAATATATAGATTTCAATCAATTTTTTTTAGTAATGAAGGAAAGGATCTTTTAGGTCTTATAGTTTAGGCAGTTAGGGGATGACGTAAAGACGTTTGGTGAACATTTAGTGAATCAAATTAAAAAGATACACTTCATTTTTATTTATTTATTTTGCAGTACTGAGGATTGAACCCAGGGGCAATTTACCACTGAGCTATATTCTCAGCCTTTTTACTTTTTATTTTGAGACAGGTTCTCACTAAGTTGTCATGGCTGGCTCAAACTTGCAATCCTTCTGTCCCAGCCTCCAGCCTTCTGAGTTGCTGGGATTATAGGTGTGCACCAACACCCTGCCCTGGGTTTGTTTTGAGTATATTGTTGAAGATTTTTCTCCCAGCACCTCATAGGGGCTCTCTAATGAAGACCCTCAGGAGAGGTTTTTCTTAGGACTCAGCCTCCGAAAGGAGCTCTACTTGAAGGTGTTTTTTTTTTTTTTTTTTTTTTTTTTTAATGTATAGACACTGAGGATTCCTTGCTATTCTTATTTTCCTTTTTACTTTGGTGGCTGTAAATACAGAGCCAATTTTGTGGGCACTTTCCTAACACATGCATAGGAAAATATGGAATTCATTTGTGCAACAAACTCCATCCTGGATTCATCCTTATTCATCTACTCTGTTTTTTCCACCCTCTGCTTTTGTTTTTACTGTTTAAAAATTTTTTTAGTATATAATTTTCAAAACATATCTAAAATTTATGCATAATTTCTTATGATCATTCTTCATAATTCCTAATAATTTTTTAATAAGAATGCCTCAGAATTGTCTAAAACCAAATCCCTCATATGTGTCTCAAATGTGTCTTTTTATAGTTGATTTTATTCAATCAGTATCCAAAGGAGGTTTACACATCACTTTTGAGTATATATCTCAAATCTCTTTTAATGGTCTTCCCTTCCTCCCCTCTTTTTCTCCTTTATCATTTATTTATTTGGAAAATAAACTTTGTGTCTTATGGAATTTTCCACATTCTGAGCTTTGCTGACAGCATGCTTATGGTGTTGAGATCTTCCCTAATATCTTGTATTTTCTCTAGCATAATCAATTCTGATTTATTTATTTTTTTGACACAAATACTGCATGGCTAATGTTATACATTAGGAGGCCCATGGTTTCTGCTGGTCTTCTTTTCATGATTGATCAGTGAGTTCACATAGTGTCAGCCTGTCTCAGCCACTATAAAGTTCCACATGATGTTTCAGCTAACAAGTTTAGCAGGTTTAGATGACTTTTGTCTCCATCAGTATTTCTTTAAGAGTTGCATAAAGGTAATATTTGGATTGTGTTATTCCTTTTTCTTTTCTTGCAGGGACAGGAGTGCTGGGGATGGAACTCAGGGCCTCTTACATGTTAAGCACATACACTACCACTGAGCTGTGCCCAAGTCTCCTTTTTATTTTATTAGCTAGAATTCTTCTATAAAGAAAAATTCTCCTTCAACTGTTATTTGGTTACTATGAATGAATGTAGTTTACATAATAAAGCGAGGATAAATACTTGATATTTTTCTTTTATCTGGTTTTGAAATCTTTTATTTAAAACCCAATTACGTATTCATGGATTTTGTTTGTTTTGTTTTGTTTTTTGGTACTGGGGATTGAACCCACGAGTGCTTAACCACTGAGCCATATTCCCAACCCTTCTTTATTTAGAAAGGGGGTCTCACTAAGTTGCTTAGGATCTCGCTTATTCACGGAGTTTTAACATTTTTGATATATTTCTTTTTTTATACACCTTTATTTTATTTATTTATCTTTATGTCGTGCTGAGGATTGAACCAAGGGCCTCACACATGCTAGGCAAGCGCTGTACCACTGAGCCACAATGCCAGCCAATTTGATATATTCCAATCACTTGCAGTCATTATTCTTTTTGATGATTGAATTGTTTTGTGGCCAGTGGAAGCTCCTCTAAATTGGTTTCACTGGTCTTTTCTTTTGACATAACCCCAAGAATCTTTGATATCTGTACAATAAAATATTCCAGGCTTATTTTGCACTCTACTTAGTTCTGAGGCAGGTATTTCTCCAGGGAATTCTGATCACTTTTTCTGGGGAAATATTATCTTAGAGACAACAATATGGGTGTTAAGGGTGCTTATAGCTACTGGAATTGAGGAATTTATTTCTACCATGTCTGTGTAGTGAACAAAGTTAAAAACTTCAACATTTTTATTGCCAACAAAAATATTTATGATATATAACTTACATTTCCAATTCAAATTTCAGATTATGGAAATTCTTAGTAACCTTCTTAGATTATATATATTTCTAATCTTTTTATTACTATGAAGATCTTGGTTCTGTGGCATTACTACAGTGGTTAGTGTGATATCCTATTTGCTCTATTAAAAATAAAAATAATAACATTACTGAAAATAATGCAAGATTTCTTGGTAGTCCTCTCCTTAGTCCCACACCCAAACATCCTCAGAAGGCATGAAAATAGCAAAATCATTATGTTTTAAGACCTCTTGAAATAATTCCTCTGAGTAATAAAGTCATGTATCTCATAGAGTTAGTTTCATTCATTTTATTTTTTTCAAGTTTTAAGGACTTATAAAAACCCAATTTTGTTATATAATTATTTTGTTGTATAATTATATAAAACATGGTATGGATCCAAATAAAAATGACACAACAAAACACATTTGGAAGAAATGATAGTAGAATGAATCGGACATTATTACCCTATGTGCATATATGATTATACAAATGGTATAACTCCACATCATGTACATCAGAAGGATGAGAAGTTGTACTCTATTTATGTGTGATGTGTCAAAATGCATTTACTGTCATATGTAACTAATTAGAACAAATAAAACTGAATGTTATTTGCAGTAGTCAAAGATTAGAAACAACCTTTTAGGAATATTTGATTTTCTATCTCTATCCTTTCCATTTTGTTCTCTTTTTCCCTGATGGGTGATAAGTTTCCTTGGTTTTAATTTATCCTTTTATTCATTTTTTGTTATATTTCAACATTTTTGCCTGTGGGTAAAGGGTAGCAATCTCTGCAGTTCTGCCTCTTGTTTTTGTTCTGTTTACTTAGGTAGGATGATACCCCAAATATCACTAATAATAGAAGGAAAATCCTCATTTATCATTTGCTTAGTTCCATCGCATTCCTTTGGGAAGTGTTTCATATTTTATTCATCTAGTACTCTACTGATATACATTTAGGTTGTTTCTAATCTTTGACTACTGCAAATAACATTATATTGAAGACCCTTTTGTGTACATCACTTTCTATCTTTGCCAATATATCTAAGGCATTGATTTCTAAACATGGGATTCCAGGATCAAAGGGAAATGCATATATTATTTTGTTGGATATTTTGGCTGTTTATAATGTAGTTATATCTTTTTATTGTTTGTTTTGTCTATTTAGTTTTTTCGGTGCTGGAAATTGAATCCATGGCCTTACACATGCTAAGCAAGTGCTTTACCACTAAGCCATACGTACCTTTTATAGGCACAGAATCTTGTGGAACTTAATATCAATCTGGGATATTATAATATGTCCAGATATTTCCCTCTTCTCCTGCCCCACCAAAGTGAATGCAATGCAATTGCCAGATCAATCTTCCCCTACTTGTCCTGTGCTTTGCCACTGTTCACTCTCTAAATTTGTTATTTCCAGACCATCCCATTGGCTTTTGTAAAAATTAGTTAAGAATGACTTTATGGCAGAATGAATGACTTAGAGAGAAAGGTGGAGAGTTAGGAGGTGAGAAAACTGGAGGCCATGGAGGGTGGGAGGTAGACTATGTGGTGGAGAGGTGGAGTGGCAAGTGAGAATTTCTAAAAGACAAAGAAGGCCCAAAGTAGAGTGGAAGAAAAGTAGACATATGAAAAATATTGCTAGAGCTGTGAGTTTGATCCATTTTTGTCTCCATTGGAAAAGCAATTGCTTTTTCTTCTTCTGTACATTTTCAGCCCTTGTACTGTGTGCATTTTGAATCTGATGCCACGTAGAGACTGACAGAGCATAGAGTTTTCATGAAGAAAACACCCAAGAATTTACTGGTAATGCCATATCAAGATTTAAATTGACTATCAGTATTATATAAGCAATGTATGAATATATATGTTCTAGTTTATGTACTAACTGAAGCCCATTCAAATACTTACAATGGAGTCATGCTTCTTTTTAATGATAAGCAGATCTATAAGGCAAGGCTAAGTCATATCAGATGTTTCTTTACATCCTAATGCTTGAATCCAGGTCTTCTGGAGTACAATTATATGAATCACTGGCAAACTTTCTGAAAAAGAAGAAAAACCTAGCAACAGAAAATATAATCTGAATCTAAGCAAAGCCAATGAATTAGCCAAAGAAAATAATCCAGAGCGAAGTGTTAGCAAGTATAGTTGCCATTTAAGGAGAAGTCAGGCTGCCCATGAGCAAAGCCACAGAAGCAGCCACATCCTGCCTTGCAGAGGATTCTTTCATTAGACAGGAACCTTCTGAGCCAGCTCCCTGTTGAGCGTGAGGCTGACTGGAAATCTGTTCCCTAAAGGAAAGTGTTTTGTAATCCTTGATTCAGTTCAGCTCAGTCTGTGGAAAGCCTGGGGGCTGGATTCTGGATTCTTTCCTCCAGAGAAGATTTGACCTTATATTTGCAGCAGCCTGAGGAAGGTACAGACCTTTGGTTCTGCAATTAAGCCTGTCTTGTCAGGCTTAATCTGGGAACCTGAGTTGGTTCCATTCTTCCCCTGTTCAGAATTTAGCTCTGAATTTTTGTGCTAATATTGGCATTTACCCTGAAATGCATTGGCATTTACCCTTCCTCCTTTTTCTGTTCACCACTCTGGTTTCTTAAGATTTTAAGGTTAAATGTAAAATTTCCATACATGTGTCTTATTTATTCTTATAAGAACCTGTGAGGTAGGAATAATTGCTGCCTCCACTAACACCACCAGCCACATGAGCCAAATGGGGGAAGGAATGGTTTCAGAAGACAAAAACTTCTCTAAAGACGCAGTCCTGGTAAGTGGCAGAGTCAACCTTGCCTGTCTGGCTCCGAGGGCATGCTCTAATCACTGTGTTTCCTGCCAAACCCTTTCTGGGGTAGATGATAGCTGTGGCCTTCAGATGAACACTCTGGTGTTTCTCCTCATTTGAATCCCTCCTTCCACCAGCCAACCAATTGTCCCTATTAAAACATGGCTGTCCAAACTAGTATCAGCCTAACCATCTTTGATATGCCATCTCAACTTCTTATCAAAATGAGCAGAAACCACACGAAGGACACAATGGCCAGTTTACAGGTGGGAATGAAAGGTCACAATGAACCATTTGCCCATGTCTGGGCAATTTCCCACTAAGTGTGATACAGAGGGGCTTAAAATGACAAAATTTTGGTGGCCCAAAGTCACTTTGAACTGTGAACAGAGCAGAAGGCTAGTCATGATGATGCTGGCAGGTGGTCTTGGCACACCTCTCCCCCACTCTCCTCTCCAGACCATGCCAAACCCTTCCTCATCTCTAACTCACCACATCCACTGGACACAGCATGTTCCTTGCATGCAGGACAATAGAGGGGGAGTTTGTGTTAGTTGTATTCCTGGCACGAAATACACACACAGCCTAGGCAAAACTGGAGCCCAGGGGCAGTGAAGCTGGGGGCTGTTTCCTTGAGACAGTACCCACCTCTTCCAGCCCTGCATGCCTTTGTTGTGCCAGCAGAAGTGAGTGATGAGAAAAGGGAGGGAGTTGGAAGGAGCAAGAAGACCTCAAATTTGTCATAGAGCCACTCAGGAAAGAACTCAAGAGATCTAGGGAGGATGTGGAAGGTGAGTGAATAAGTTTTCTTGAGGGAAGGTAATTGACAGGGATGGGTTCTAGGGGAGTTTTAGAAAAAGAAAAAAAAATTCAGAGGGATAGTTGCCATGGGCAATGGGGAATGGAGGGGCTAGGAAGAAAACTTAAACCACTTTGCTTTTGTTGTAAGTGGAAATTCCCCATCTGGTACCTTTCTGAGAAAGAGGCCAATAGTCATATTAATGCCTTTTTCAAATTCCTCTTTTTCAATGCCTTTTTAGTATGTGCTTTTTCTGCTGTGGCTCTAATGAATAGCTATGAGGTGGTCTAAACTTATCCTCTCTTTACAGTCATCCAAATGGGAATTAGAAGTGAAGAAGTCCTTCTTGGTCTGGCTGGGTCACTCGTGATGCACATCTACAGGACAATCAATCCTCCAGGGTGTGATCTGAGTGAGAGGAACCCAGGCAAGCAGGCAGAAAGGAGAGAAGTCTACACCTGTCTGCTGGCAAGCAACGGACCTCAGAGGACCATCTTTCAAATTTAAGCAAGTAGGGAAACAAACCAAGTCAAGCTACATAAAAATAGCCCAATCCAAATGGAATCTGTAAAAGCAAAAGGAGTTTAAACTTAAAATAAGAAAATACAGGTTTTCAAAGCATGCTTGGGGAGAATCTGCCTTCTTTCTCAAACTGTTCCTTTCTTCCAGCGGCTCCCTTGTGTCTCCTCTTTAGTCTTCCTGTTCTTTTTTTCTTCCTCCTCTTTCTCCCCTTCACGTCCCCTCTCTCTTTCTCCCTCCTGTGTGTCTTACTTTCCCTATTTTCCCCTTTCAGTTTATATGATTAGTTCCTGCTAAGGATGACATGTTGGACACGTTATCAAATCCTCCCCTTGTTTTCCATCCTGTATCATGGAGAAAAGGACAGGGTCTGAAGATATAGGTCCTCTCAATCCCATAACCTCAGGAGGAAATCTCTCCCTGTGGCTCCCTCCGTTGTACCATTTGAGTCCGCATCTTACATCAGTATCCCCTTGGCTCCATTTCCACTTGTTGAAGCTTGTTAAGAAAAGCAAGATGCACCAGGTGCGTGGCAGTGGCGATGTGCTATGAACTGTCAAACGGGCCTCACTTGAGTTTCCTGGAGACAGGCTCCGGGATAGAGCTGCATGTAGAGTTTGCTGGAAAGTGCTCTTGAGGATGGTACCTCTGCGAAGGTGAAGGAAGCAGAGAAATTGGCACGTAATGGAGTTGCAACCAAGCCGAGCCCATCCAGTGGGAAGTCCTGGAACTGAGACAGCACTGCAGAGTTGTCCCAAGTCAGACCTTTGCATTCTCATGGTAGACAGTTATTGGCCTTGGGATCCTGTTTTGAAGGGTAATTGCCATTGAGTCACCAGCAGCCAGTATTCCCAGCTGAGGGATGTGGGTGTCTGCAGGAAGGAGGGGATCTGGGTGGGATCTGGAGTCATGTCCACCGGGTGCACACAGTGTGGGTGTTTCATCTTCACCCGTTAGTGCACTTTTTCCTTCTGCAGTCATAGGAATGAAAGAGACATGGGTTTATCAGCCATAGATTGGGCCTGCATATAAGATGCAAAGACATAACAGACTAAAATACAAATCAGAAAGAAAAGGACCATGAAGGGGATGAATCTGGGAAGGCTCCCTGAGGTAGCTCTGAACTGGGTCAGAGGGAAAGGCCACATTTTAAAGGTAAGATGAGGCATAAGGCAGCAAAAATATAGACAGAAGGAGGTTCATTGAAAGCACTCTGAAGTCTCTGCCGGTCACCAAGAACCAGATCATTGTGAATGAAATCCTGACACCCTAGACTAAATATCCCTTAAAGTATGGAGTAGGATGGGGTACTAGAGAAGCTGAGGGGCCTTGACCTGGGGTGTTTTCACGTGTTAGTACCTCACAGATGGCAGGAGGCGCCAGGTGTGGAGGTGTTCCCTGGAGACCCTTTCTCCTCTCCGCCAGGACTTTAGCATCCTCTATTTAGAGGAAGTTAAGTTGCAGAACCATTTTCTGATGCTTGTGTCTGGAGATGAGGACTGAGAAAGCTCTAAAGATCATAAAGACTGCTTTCTTTAAATATCTGAAGGATGCCATGATGTTGAGGAGTAAGGCCAGAGAGCAAACCTGAGGTCACTGTATGGAGGAAACCGGCAAGCAAGTGGCTCACCTCCTCCAAAGAAGGAGTTTAATGAAGGGCAAGTCTTGGTCAAAATCTGAAGTAATGAGGATGGAGTACTCAAGCAGAAGCTGGAAATGCAAGCAAGGATGTAGAGGATTCTTTTACTGGAATGGAAGTTGATCTAGGTGGTCTTGAAAGCCCATTCACTAAAATTTATTCAATTCATTTACCATATTAGCCATGCTATGATTAGCAAATACTACCCAAAGAACTCTGAATATATTGCCTCATTTATTCCTCACAGGTTTACCAAGTGGGCATTATTCTTTTGTTCATTTTACAGGCAGGAATTTGAAACCTAGGGAGATTAAGTCACTTAGTCGGTTGTCACATAGTCAGTAAGAAGTGAAGCCAAGATTGGAATGCAGGCGGGCTGATTTCAGAATCCATACCTTCTGTAAGCCTGGGGTGTCTGGACCTGTGGCATCACTGCATAACAGGCACTCAGTTTGGCACTGAGATGCTCATAGGAAAGAGCCCAAGGACAACTATAAAGGACTCTACATGTTAGCAAATTTCCCCTCCACTTGGTGAGATACTTAGCTCAGCAATCTATCAGATGTCTACAAATATTATTTCCCAAGGGACACTTCACTGCCTATTACCTCAGAGCAAAAACATAACCGTGACCTTGACTGTCAGTCTCCAAGCGGCAGATTACTCAGATTACTCATGCATTTGTGGATGTGTTTGTTTGTCTTATGAAGCTAGAGGGGCATTGTGAATGTGTGACCTAGTTTTCCCATTGCACTGGAGGGTCCCTGAGGGCAGGAAGTATAGTTGTGTTTCTTGGGCCCAGTCCTTGCCTCCTGTAGGTCTCCTCTGGTTCAAATGCATCCGACAGCCCCTGCAGCAAGGATCTTGTGAGTTTTTAAACTTGTTATCCTCACAGCTAATTCATTCATAAAATAGTATGATAAGTGTAATAGAGGCAAATAAGGGTTTTGGCGAAGAAGAGAATGAGACAGAGAGAGAGGGAGGGAAGGAGGGAGAGAGTGTGTGGGGGGTGTATTCCCACCACGGGAGCAAGATTTTGACTCATTCACTCAGTGCGGACTTTCTTTAACATTGTACTTGATTCTGGAATTGCATCAGCAAGTAAACTGACATGGAACCTGGCCTTAGAGAATCTGCCGTTTGTTGGGAAGACATAATTAATCCTGCCATTGCATGGCTCACTGGTTTAGAGAAAGGGTGCTGCTATTCGACTGCCCAGGTTCAAATCCATCCTCTTATGTCATGATGGTTAAGTGATCCAAGGCAAGTTTTTGGACTATTTCAAGGCTTTTTTGAGTCACTCATGAAAAGTAGGAAAACAAAAGTCTATTTCACAGAATTAGTGTGAGGGAAAATGTCAACCCTTAGCAGGGTGCCTGCTTGGCACACACAAAGCACTTGGTCAGTGCTAGCAGTCCTTAGAAATGAGATGACATGGAACAGGGGGGCTACTCCAGAGAGCAGAGGGATTCGCCCACCCCCACTGCAACCCAGTATAGGAGAGCAGGCATGTCAGTCTGAAAAAAAAAGGACTTTGAACCAAGGGGAACAAGACATTTCAGGTAAAAGAAAGAGCAACAATGAAGACATAGACATAGGATTTCAGGTCCTATTTTGGGAAAGGAAAAGCATAGCCAGATGGGCTGAGAATGCATCAGGTGGTGGGAGCTATGTTTGGCAAATTTGATTGAGACCACATCATGAGGGAACTTGAGTATCTTGCCAAGCAATTAGCCTGGTGGGGTGGCTCTAAAGTGGGAGAGCAGGTGTTGATTCCCACACGTTGGTATCATTTTTTTGTGACACTGTTGAGTTTACAAAGAATTAGGAAAACAAAAAAACAAAAACCTGGAGAACACATGGATTCAGGTCCAGAGATAACCAAGAACTATCTGCATCAGGTGGTGGTATTTTATAACTTCAATCATTTAAAAATTTGAGGAGCTTCCTAGATAACCATCAGTCCTTATTTATTTAGAAAATATCTAGTAAGGAAAAATTGTGGGCATAGCAATGTTCCCTCTTTGGGAAAATAGAAAGCAGCTCCTTACACAGGTTTCTAAGTGTCTGAATCTTTTGGAGAGAAAATCCTGCCCCCTCCAATGCTAACTGTGGCCAACAAACTAAAATCATGTGGTTCTTATAGTTCTACTGAGTTCAGGAACATGGGAACATAGGAGCAGATAGGCCACATTCTCTGTGTCACAGAGCAAAGTGACAATGCAGTGACAGAATGCAGATCTCCTCTGTCTCCCTTTCTTGTTTTTCCCATGTCTTGCTAATTATCCCCCCTCCCCCACCTCTGTGGTTTCTGTGAGTTCTAATGTAGATATGTATTAATTAAGTTTCATATTTATACCTAAGACAGCCCTGGGTATACATTTAGGGGTATGTGGCATCACTCAATCGTGCCATATTGCTTTCAGAAGCATGGATCAAACAATGGAAAAAGTCCAAAGAAAATAGTAAAGGTACTGTCTCAATGGAAAAGGTGACTGGTCAGCCTACGACAAGCTGCTATGTAAGAAGACATCAGATTTTGTGACTCAGAAGTTCACTCTGGTGCAGACTTGACCAGTTCCTGCTGGAGTGTTATGGTTGTAAGGTAAAATCAGCCCTGTCCATACCGTTTGGGCCCCTCCCCTCTCTAAAGCTGAGGCAGTTCCCAGCAGTCTCCCGCAAAGAAGACCGCTGCTGCTTATCTGCCCCGCGGATTTTAAAGTGACCAATCCATAGCTCGCCACGCGGTTTGTAGCGGGCACTATAAAATCCTTGCCCCATGTCCCTTCTGTCCTTTTTTTCCTCTTTCCTTAGCCCGGGTGCCCATCCCCTGAATAAAGAATCTCCTGGCTGCCCGAGGTGTCCGTATCTGGCTGGCCAATACCCCAACATTTGGTGCCAGTGACTCGGATGGGGAAATAATCTCTATTGAGACCCCTCATCCTGAACCACCGACCACACCTCACAGCCTTGCTCACTCTTTCAATTGCTACTTGTCCGCACCCACCATGACCTTTGTTCAGTGAGTCTCCCTTTCAAGGAGATTGTAACTTTGCAGGCAGAGAATCAGAGGCAACCAGCCGTGACCATACGGTGGTCCCTCTGACTGTCTCAAAGGGAAGACCGCACCCTACCACGATCTTCATGATTACGGTGGACTTCCAAAATCTCCACCCCACATTCCTAGATTCTCCATTCCTCAGAATTCTGCTGGCTGGGAGTTCCTGATCCTTCCTTGTTTACCTCTATCTGCCCTGGATCAAATTTTCCGACTCCTCCGGGAGGAGTCTCCAAAATCCTGGCGCCAGGTTGATCCAGGGCCCCGCCTCTCCGGGAGAGGTTAGACCCAAGGGGACTCGGGTGGCGACCCTTCTCCCCCTGTCTGGTCTTATCCTTGCTTATTGATAGCTTCAGGAGGACACTCCTGAAGCTGTACTAATAGGCATTTTCTTTAGGTAACAAAAATGGGATCAAACTCTTCCCTCCCGGCAGACTCCCCATTACATTGCCTTCTTATAAAATCTTTCCACTCTTAATCTTCCCGATATTAAACCAAAGAAACTTATTAAACTTTGCACTC
Source organism: Geosciurus inauris (assembly GCA_004024805.1). Taxonomy (NCBI): domain Eukaryota; kingdom Metazoa; phylum Chordata; class Mammalia; order Rodentia; family Sciuridae; genus Geosciurus; species Geosciurus inauris. The sequence goes on along the minus strand of PVHX01010600.1, from coordinate 10,811 downwards.
AGGATTGGCCTACCTATCATTTGGATAACTCTAACCCTTGGCCACCCGCAGGTTCCTTAGATCCTAGTCTCCTTAGAGACCTACATAACTATTGCCAGCAATCAAAAAAATGGGCGGAGATCCCTTTATTCAAGCCTTTTTCCCTCTCTGAGCTAACCCCTCCCTCTGCACTCTCTGTAAGCCTCATCTTGTCCTTCTGGCTTACACACCAGATTCATCCAAGTTTCTATCTACTCTGAAGTTTGACCCAGCAAACAAATCTCCTGACACTCCACTTGGCACCCCAGAGCCTACCTCTCCCACACCCACATCACAGCCACCCGCCTCCACTCTTAGGCCCCCCCATCGCCTCCTTCCCTGGACTACAGACTCCAATCACAAGCTTCTCATCTCACCTCCACCTCCAGCTTCTCCTTGCCCTTACAAGCTGTCTTCTAAAACATCTCGACAAACTTTAGCCCCTTTTCCTTGAGTAAAACACACGATACAATGTCCCAGCCCACAGCAATTAAGCCCAACTATTCCCTTATGATACCCCCTGGGCTGTCTCTCTGCCAATTTTAAAACCCACTATTCCCACACCGGACTCAAACTAAAATGTCTTATTAAATTTAGCACTAAAATCTGGCCAAAAATACCAATTAAAAAGCCACCTTACGTGGCCAAAATATGGAACACCCCGGGCACCCGCATCCAATCCTTGGCTCCTCAGCACAAAATGATTGGAATGAGGGTTCTGACTTTTCACTCAGACAAAACAGCCAGAGCTTTTCACAGCCTGGTCTGCTACTTGGCCTGCTGTGGCAGCCCCTCCCCCACAAACCCCCAGGCTTGCAGCTTTTGCAGCTGCCCAGGCCTCAATTTTTCAGACCTTAGCTCAGGGAAAAAAAAAAGGTGTGGGGGGGGGGGAGGAGGTTAATTTACATCTACCTAAGCTCCCCTGCCCATTTCTTTCTCCATTCTCTCTTGTTGCTTTACTGAAACAATGGCCATTATTTTTTTATCTCTTTCTAGGACCTTCACTCTTACATTTTTAAAACTTATAACTTTAATTCTGTGCACTAAAGTTAAACCTTCTGATCAGATGTATTTTATCCAACTATAAATGTTTTTTTAACACTCTACTGAGACTAGGTATACCTTTAATTCAAAAGGCATTCTGCATGCTCTATTCTTGTGTTTATGTAAACCGAGCGCTCATAAACTAAAATTAAAAATGGATCCAAATAACTTTAATTCACGTGATTTAAAAGGTTCAATTTAAATTGGGTAAACAAAAATAAAGATGCCTTTAAAATTACTCAACTCACAAGTCTTTCCATGTGGTCAAAGGACTAATAACATGTTAATGTCTATAAAATGTCTAATATATCTCATTGTCAAAAATTTCTTCAAGGAAAAAATGTTATTATTAAATACGCTTGTCTAATGTCTTGGTTTTTTAATATTAAAAATAAGCAAATCATATCTGATATTAAGTACTCAAATGTCTTTATTAGGTAAAATGTTAACTGTTAAATTCAATACCAAATACTTTTAATTCCTTTGAATTCCATAGGGTAACATTTTTGATGTTTTCATAAATGGTAAAATTTAACAAGGGGATATAAAATTGCTTTGTCATCATTAGAAGCAGAATTACTTAATTTAAAGTCCAACAGGTATAATTCTATGTATTTAAACATTGTGTTTTCATAAATGGTAAGTGAATGTTACTCTCTAACCCAGCCTAATTCTATCTTAAGATTGAAAGCCAATTGGACAAGAGGTCATAAAGGTTTGTTTTTGTTTTACTTGATTGGACTATATTTGGCTTTGATTAGGTAATTATGCTTCTTAAAATCTAAGCAGCGCCCTCAGTGCTGAAACCTGAGTTTCCCCCTTGTCTAAGATGCTAAGATATATAAATCATTGGTTTGCCATCTGCCTCTGTATTACTCTATCAGTTGTGAATTCCTAAAATACTTACCTTAATAATTCTACGGAGCTGCTGCCCTCAGAGGGCAGCCACCATGTGACTAATATGAGCTTACTTAATTTAATTTGAAAGCTAAAGTCAATTGTCCTTTCTTTCAGCACAAAGGTTTATAAATTCTATAAGTTATAAAGGTTTCTACTATTGCCTAAATTCAAAAAATTTGCAAGGATTATTTTGGGATGTGAATATAAATAAAGGGTAAATTTCTAAGGTTTATGTTTATGACTAATCTGACTATGATTATTACAAGCTTATTCAATTTAAACTTTAATGTACTGATGTAAAAAACAATGTTCTGCTTGTCAGGTTTGGTCAGGGTCCAAGTGCCCAAATAAGGAAGCTGGTCAGCGGAGTTGCAAGCTAGATGTGACGTCACTAGTGGACACGCCTTCTGTCAATCAGCGAGTTTTCCTGACCCATCAGGAAGGACTCTGGCCTTCTCTTCCTGTACCCAAGCCCTCCCCTTCCTGACCGGGTTTTCTTGAAATTCTCTATGCACGGAATCTCCGACGCCATTTCTCCCGACCCACTCTGATGGACGGGGGATTTGGTCTGAGGGCGTGCATTCCAATAAAGCCTTGCCGAGTGGCTTAATTCATCTTCTCCTGGTCGTGTGATATTTACACTGCTCTTAATAAGATAACTTTCTTACGTTTGTCAGGTTTTATCACTTGGAAAAGCTAACTTTCAGAAATTAAGGTTTATATAATTGTGGTTAAATAATAACTGATATTTTAAAAATATTGTACTGTGTACCAAAGTCTCAATTTTTTCCTTAAGATCTAAAATTAATTAATATAACAATATCAATACAATTATGGTGCTATTAGCCCTATTTTTACATTAAATGTGTTCATATCTTCCAGGTATACAAGTCTTTAAAATAGAAGGTTTAAAAGAATGTCATATCAAGCTGATGTTCTCCAAACTAACGTTGTGTGGTAATTTTACACTTATAAGGATAACAAATTTTATTGAGGGTTTAATCTGTTGTCAATAAGATAGTTTTGTTACCCTTTACACTGGGATAAAATTTAAATGTGTTTCTTTAAGTAAATGGAAGCTTAATCTATTTAAAGTTTAATATTGTGAGACATAAGTTTTGCTACTTTTCACACAAAAGGGAAATTAAAGCCCTCTCAGCCTTTCTTTAATTCATGTTTTAAATGTAATATCATATTATGTTAACTAGCATTCATGTGAAGCCAAAAAATAATGTATCTAAACTTTATAAAATTATATTTAAGAAACAAAGATCAACTTCAGAACTAAGATACTTTAAGATTTTGCAAGGAGCCCTGCCTTACCCAAGATAAAGTTCTGTCTCCCAGCTTATTACAATGGCTTCAAAGTGGGCCACACTCTATTTCATTTAAAGTTATGTTCAAAGGATTATGTTGTAAGGATTACTAGGATTTCGACCACAGAATATAATATATAAATCACCCAAATTTTAAGATAGCTATTACACAAACTAAACTTATTAATTTTATTTCATATATTCCTTAAACTGTAAGGCTATTGCCTGTTAACATTTTGCAGAAGTACTAATTCGAGAACAAGCAACCCAAATTATTTTTAAGATAAATAAGCCACCTATAGGATAGACATTAAAATTAAAGCCCAGTACTCTTACTTTAAAACTGATGAGATTGGCTTGCTGAGTGTTTAGGATCAAGACTTAAAAACTAAAATTAAAAGGCCAAAAAAACCCAATATTTGGCTTTTGCCCTTTGAGTCAGCCTGAATCCAAGAAATGAGGGAACTTCTCTGCACCTCTAGGTTGCAAGACCTCCTTGTAAATATCACACGACCAGGAGAAGATGAATTAAGCCACTCGGCATGGCTTTACTGGAATGCGCCCTCGGACCAAATCCCCGTCCCTCAGAGTGGGTCAGGAGAAATGGCGTCAGAGATTCCGTGCATAGAGAATTTCAAGAAAACCCGGTCAGGAAGGGAAGGGCTTGGGTACAGGAAGAGAAGGACAGAGTCCTTCCTGATGGGTCAGGAAAACTCGCTGATTGACAGGAGGCATGTCCACTAGTGACGTCACATCTGGCTTGCAGCTTCGCTGACCAGCTTCCTTATTTGCGCATCTTGGACCCTGACCAAACCTGACATCCCGGCCTTTCTGGTAATATAGGACAGCAGATTCTGTCTGACTGCTTCGAGCAGGATTAGGGGCGTCGAGAGATGAGGGTGCGGCCGGGGCATTGGTCAGGCAGGGAGGCAGGGAGCATCTGGTTGTCAGTCATGTTGCTTGAATGTAGAAACATCACGTGTGGGTAGGAACAGACGGTTGGGAGAGATTATTGATTAGCAGAAAAAGAAGGGGGGCTGCCGAGAAATTTTGAGTTTGGTGGGAGTCCAGCGTGATGGGAGTTTAAGGCTGGTCTATTCTGTAATGAAATTTGTTTAAGTTTTTTTAAGTAGCGGTTACTGCATAAACAAGTCCTCTTGCCTTAGCCCAGACGAAGTGAATGGGGGCCAAGGAGAGCCCTACTATTACCAATAGAAATATGGCCTTTTTTTGTCCTAGAAAGGGAGGTGGTAACAAGTCATGGTAATTTAGCCTCATTGTACAGTTAAGTAACAAGACTGGAGAGGACAAGGCATGTGAACATAGTATTTAGTTTTTAATGTCACAGATGTCTATCTCCAAATTATTTTAAATGCCCAGGAACGGCTGTGTTCTTGGTTTTGCTAGGTGTTTAAGATGAAGCAAGTCAAATTGACTCCTGTTCTTACCTATTGTAAAGAGTCACCTTTTTTCCTGGGAGGCATCCTTGAGGAATTTGAAGGCAGCACGTTAGCTGCTAGTGCCACCTGCTAGTGCCATCTGCGTTAGGACAGGTCGAGGTCTGGCGAGGTCTAATGCGGATACTGCTGATGCGGCTTCCCTGGGAAGCCTGAGGGACAGTTTCCCTTCTTCTGCGACCTTCCTCTTCATTGTATGGCATTTGATTGGCTCTTCAGTTCTCTAATGGTCTCAGTAATCTCCCTGATCGGGAGGTTCTGCGGCCCAGAGATGTACAGCGCTTCAGAGAAGTTTCTTCACTCCTTGGATTAAGGTTGACTGAAAGGGCAAAAGCCAAATACTGGTTTTTTGGCCCTTTAATTTAATTTTAGTTTTTAAGTGTTGATCTTAAACACCCAGCAAGCCAATCTCACCAGTTATAAAGTAAGGGTACTGGGCTTTAACTTTAAAGCCTATTTATCCTATAGGTGATGGCTGATTTATCTTAAAATAATCTGGGTTGGTTTGTTCTCAAATTAGTATCTCTGTAGAATGTTAACACAATAGCTATAGAGTTTAAGGAAAATATAAAATAAGATTAATAAGTTTAGTTTGTGTAATAGCTATCTTAAAATTTGGGTGATTTATATTATAGTTTCTGGTTGAAATCCAAGTAATCTTTACAATATAATCCTTTGAACATAACTTTAAATGAACTGAAGTGTGGCCCACTTTGAAGCCATTGTAGTAGGCTAGGAGACAGAACTTTATTTCAGGTAACACAGGGCTCCTTGCAAAATCTTAAGGTATCTTAGTTGTGAAGTTGATCTTTGTTTCTTAAATATCATTTTATAAAGCTTAGATACATTGTTTTTTTGACTTCACATGAATGCTAGTTAACATAATATATTACATTTAAAACATGAATTAAGAAAGGCTGAGAGGGCTTTTGACATTTTTTCAGTGCGGAAAAGTAGTAAAGATTATGCCTTACAATATTAGACTTTAAATAGATTAGGCTCTCATTTACTTAAGGAAACATTTAAATTTTAATTTTAAATGTAAAATTTTAAGTGTAAAAGGTAACAAAAACTCTATCTTATGGATAACAGGTTTAGTTATAGAAATAAACCCTCAATAAAATTTGTTATCCTTATAAGTGTAAAATTACCATACAACTTTAGTTTGGAGAACATCAGCTTGATTTAACATTCTTTAAACCTTCTACTTTAGCCAGGCGCGGTGGCTCACGCTTGTAATCCCAGCACTTAGGGAGGCTGAGACAGGAGAATCGCGAGTTCAAAGCCAGCCTCAGCAATGGCGAGGCACTAAGCAACTCAGTGAGACCCTGTCTCTACATAAAACACAAAATAGGGCTGGGGATGTGGCTCAGGGGTCGAGTGCCCCTGAGTTCAATCCCCGGTACCAAAAGAAAAAAGAAAAAAAAAAAAAAAGAAAAACCTTCTACTTTAAGTACTTGCATGCCTAGAAGATATGAACACATTTAATATAAAAATAGGACTAATAGAACCATAATTACATCGATGTAGTTATATTAATCAACTTTAGGCCTCAAAGAAAAATCTAGACTTTAACATAGTTATTTAAGCATAGTTGTAATTTAAAACCCGACAAATGTAAGAAAAGTATCTTATTAAGAGCAGAACAATGTTTTAGATTTTTATACTAGTACACTGAAGTTTAAATTGAATAAGCTTATATTAATTATAGTTAAATTAGTCATAAACATAAACCTTAGAAATTTACCCTTCATTTAGATCCACATCCCAAAATAATCCTTGTAAATTTTGAAGTTAGGCAAATTATTCCATTTTAATGATAAGAAATACCTTATGTTATTTATAGTACTTTAAATGAAACAGTAAAAGCCTTTAGAGATTTAAAACCCTTTGAATTGAAAGAAAAGACAATTGAGTTTAACTTTTAGATTTAAATTAAGTAAGCTCATCTTAGTCACATGTTGGCTGTCCTCTGAGGGAAGCAGGGAAGTTTCTGTAACAGAGAGTTATTAAGGTAAGTGTCTTAGGAATTTATAAGTGATAGGGTAATACAGAGAGGCAGAAGGCAAACACTGACTTATGTTAAGATATTAGACAAGCATATTTAACAGTAACATTTTCCCTTTGAAGAAATTTTTGACAATGAGATATATATTAGACATTTTATAGACATTAACAAGTTATTAGTCCTTTGACCACATGGAAAGACTTGTGAGTTGAGTAATTTTAAAGACATCTTTATTTTTGTTTACCTAATTCAAATGTATTTGGATCCATTTTTTAATTTTAGTTTATGAGTGCTCCATATATTAGATTTGATATATAAACACATGTAAACAATACACAAGACAAAACCACATATAGACATCACATGAAAAAATAGAGGCCTCTTGAATTAGAGTGTAAAAGAACTTTTATAGTTGGATAAAATGTATCTGATCAAAAATCTTAATTTCAGCGTGCAGAGTCAAAATCAGGAACTTAAAAAAAATATATAGAGAGAATTTAAAATCCTAGAATCCTGGAAAAAATGATACAGCTGTTAATTATTTTAATAAAGCAACAGGAGAAAAAAGGAGAGGGTCTAGAGAGGAGGGAAGGAGAAAGAAACGTCAAGTTAATTTGAATATAGGTCCCTTTTGTTTTTTTGCATTAACAATACCTATCTGGCAAATCACAATAGCAAGCGTTGCCAAAAATAAATTAACAGAATTAAGAAACTGGCCCATTTTTTGCAGTGTGTTTTCTGCTTTTTGAGTCAATTCTCAATTGTCCCCAAGTCCGGGGGGAGCAGCCAAAGGCAGATATAAGTAAGCCTGAGGGGAGGGGCGAGGCCACCACGTGGCAGGCAGCTCAGACTCGGAGTTGCCTGTTGGAGCAGCAAGGAGGCAATGAGGAATGCAGGGAGGCGGGGCAGGTCACCTGTGCTGCGGCGAGTGCAGCTTAAACGGAACAGGGATTTTTGCTTTGTGGCAGCTGGGCGCTAGTCTGTCCCAGCGGTCCTTGCCGACAGAGAGAGAGAGCTTCAGTTGCTGGAGGGGCACACGCAGACAGAGTGAGAGACGCAGAGCTGCAGCTGGGGGAGCCAAGTGAGGGAATGGGGGAGAGCGCAACGAGAAGAACTTGAAAAGACAGAACAGAGAGGAAAGAAGGGAGGGGCGAGAGCACGCTTCCAACAAAGCCTTGGTGAAAGGAATTTCTGTCCGTTTCCCCATTCAGTGACAAAAAATAGCCAAATCAGTGAAGATTTAAAAATCAAAAGTTCCTTGTGATTTCTCGGCGGCCCTGGGAGGAGTGGACGGGAACATAAATTGGTGTCCCAAAGAATGCTTGCGCCCACGGGAGAACGGGGCCAGGCGGAAAATTGAAGCGTCCTCCGAAATTTTCCGGGGCCCAGATGGCAGTGGCGATTGGCTAACATGGAGACTGGAAACGTCTTTCCAGTCTTCGCGGCCTCGAGCGGACACAGTGTCCGCCGGACAGAGGGCCCATGCACACATGCAGCTTACAGGATGGGCCTCTGGAATGAATGGTGGGGAAGGGGCAAGCCGAGAAGCTAGAGGAAGCGGGACCTACCTCACTCTTGTCGATCCGGGTGGGGAAGACAGGGAGTGGCTCAGGAATTCTCTCCATCCGAAGGGCCTGCCTCAACTCCGGTGTGGAGGAGGTTCAAAGCCTTCCCGGGTCTCGGCACCATTATGTAAATATCACACGACCAGGAGAAGATGAATTAAGCCACTCGGCAAAGCTTTATTGGAATGCGCCCTTGGGCCAAATCCCCATCCCTCAGAGCGGGTCGGGAGAAATGGCGTTGGAGATTCCGTGCATAGAGAATTTCAAGAAAACCTGGTCAGGAAGGGGAGGGTTTGGGTACAGGAAGAGAAGGTCAGAGTCCTTTCTGATGGGTCAGGAAAACTCGCTGATTGACAGGAGGCGTGTCCACTAGTGACGTCACATCTGGCTTGCAGCTTCGCTGACCAGCTTCCTTATTTGGGCATCTTGGACCCTGACCAAACCTGACACTCCTGATCAAGGAGATTTCTGAGACCATTAGAGAATTAAAGAGCCAATCAAGTGCCATACTATGAAGAGGAAGGATACCAAAAAAGGGAACTGTCCCTCAGGCTTCCCAGGGAAGCCGCATGGTCACCGCCAGACCTGGACCTATCCTAGCATAAATGGCACTAACAGAGCTGGAAGCTGTTCCCAAGTTCCCCAAGAGTGAAGTCAGGTGGCTCTTAACATTGGTGACAAGAGTCAGTTGGACCTCCTTCATCCTAAACACTTAGCAAAACCATAACATACTCATTCCTAGGCATTAAAAAAAATAGTTTAATGTAACATACATATATTAGCCCTCCAAAATACATGTGACTGGAGGCTGCAAAGGAAAGATTCTTAGGCAGTAATGTAATAACTATCAAGAGAAACTGCCAAAGTCAAGGGTTTTATGGCCTGCTGATCTTCCTAACCTACACACGTAGGCTTAATGTTGGCTAATATAATTTTCTAGCCCTAAGTAGTAAAATAAAGGGACCTCTACTAAACAAAAGTCATACCAATAAAAGAATGAGAGATTATTTTTTGATCAGAATCTAGGGAACTTATATACAAGTGTTCCCTCATTCACATAACCATCCAGGAATAAAAAAACAAAGAACTCCAACACCAGCTAGATACAATCGCCCATCCTAAGATGCAATTGCCCCTCCTAAAACAGACCTCTTCATGGATGGTCCTAATATGTCAGGGCCTTCAGTTCAGCTTTTCAATTTATCCAAAGTTAATAACATTTCAGACTGCTCCCTCTGTGCAGGTTTAAATAATAACTGACTCCCACTGGTGTTCCTCTCAATACCTCAAACTGACCCCAAGGGCCCCTCCCTCCAGCCTTTGAGGAAGCACCTCTTTTCATACACTTCCTCTGGGCCAGGTCCCTGGGACCAGATCATTAAAGTCTCTTCCCTCAACCTTTGCTCTGCCAAATTTCCTTTCTAGTACAATGATGTCCTAACAAAAATCTAAGCCTCAATATGCCCTTTGCCTTTTGTGTTCCCTCCACCTTGATTCCTCAATTAATTTTATGCAGCCAGGAAAAATTAATATGGTTTGTTACCGCCTCCCTTTCAGGGCAAGACAAACTGTCTTCCAACCACTAGTAGTTAAATTCACTCTGGCCTCCTCGCTTGCTGCCTTCAGGCAGAAGGAACTGCTATTCAAAGACTTAAACAACAACTTCAAAAGCCAGAGGCATTCCCCCCCCCTTTTTGCCTCCCTACAATGGCAGATAACATCTATTGCCCACGTTTCATTGCAGGACCATCAAGCCCTACACCTTCTAACAGCAGACAAAGGAGGAACATGCCTATTTCTAAAAGAAGAATTCCGCTCCTATATCAACGAAACTGGAACAATCAAGAAGAATATCAACACCCTTCATCATTTAATGAAAAATAAGTCAGGTTTGATAGAAACATCAAACTCTTTTAGGATCTGACTGATCAGATGTCAATAATCCCAAAGAGATAAGCTCATGGGTTTTCTTTTCAAATTTCCCTTGTATAGTATACTTTTCCTGATTTGCCTCCCCCTGCCATGTCTGTTCAAATTTATTCAATCTTAAATCCAACAGGTTTCTAATGAGACATTTAATCAGCTTCTCCTCAGGGATCTTCGGATTCTCAAGGAGGACAATGACTCACCTGCAACTGTTTCCTGAGACTCTACTCCAACATTCTTGGCTCCTGCCTCCACATCTACACTCAGGGAACTGGCCCCACCAGCTGGCAATGCTATGGCTGCAAGGCACCTTCCAGGACTTCTCACCTTGGGAGACCCTAACCTTTGGGGCCTGGGTGCTCTACCTTCTTCCCCTACCCCCCATCCTGCTCAACAGACGTAACCCAAATCTGCTTGAGGTAGCCAGAAGAGCCAGCGTTGTCCATGTTCCCATCCTTATGAAATCAAAAATGGGGGAATGTAAGGTACAATCAGCCCTCCCTGTACCGTTTGGGCCCCTCCTCTCTCTAAAGCTGAGGCAGTTCCCAGCAATCTCCCCCCAGAGAACAAAGCCTGG